>LUCM01000550.1:167355-196017 GCA_008360955.1 Fasciolopsis buskii | reverse complement strand
AATGGCAGATGAGAGGTATTGTTTTTTTTCTTATAATCCTGTCAACACAATATATATATGCATACATATATATATATATATATGTATATATACACGTACATTGATGGACAAACTGACTGGATATGTTTTATGAGTAGCCAGCATTAATTTGGTTTGGTACTGTTCCGGTGTGTTACTGACACGTTAAAGCCTAAAGAAAAACACATTTTTGCAGAATAAACAACAGATTGCAGAATAATGGAACAACGGAGATGTTCTTTTGTAACGAGTGAGCAAAAAGACTTTATTGTTCATATACGGTTAGAAACGCGAATACGAGGACTGAAAACAGAACTGTGTTCAAACAGGGAATTGTGTTGTGGTTGATCCAGAAAATGTTCAAGCCATATGAAATAAAAATACTGAAAGCATAGCTAGATAATCTAGTGCCTATTTTTAATCAACTTGTGATCAATAAGCCCTACCGGTTTAGGATCGAGTTTGGTCATGCGCGTATGATTGTGACATTTGGGAATGAAGGTCGCGGGTTCAAATCCCCCACCGGCCAACTTACTTCTCCACTTGACCCCTCCCCTCTGTTAGCCACAGTCTCTTGTTGAAAGTGATGTACACTGTAATTTCACCACTAAAGAAAGTGGTAAAAGAAAAAATAAATGGAAAGTGGAGCAAATCGATAAGCGGAACAACAACTGAGCTTTTGTCAACTGATGATTTTTAGCACAACGATACAAACTACTGTGAAAATGACAGGGGATAACTCCTATTCCGAATCGGGCACAACCCTAGGCCAGTCCATAAGCAGCCCAGGGGTCCGTTGGTATCACGTATAGGTAGTTGTGAAATCAATGCATCACTGGGAAAACTAATCGTTCCGGTGTTCAATCATGCAAGATGGTGTTCGATGATGCATACAAAAAAGGCGCCCGGCCACGCTATTGAGGCCAATTTTTTTCCCCTAAAAAACAGCACACTGGACTGGGAAAGTCAGGTTTTCTTTTTTTTCTTTATTCTTGCTTTTCATCTTCACTGACAGCTCCGGCCGGTAGTTAAACAGGATTCGAGGCCTAATCAGGTAGATTATTTGGTGGCTAAAACCTGTCCGTATTCTTCGCTAAATTGTTTCGGTTATTTCGAATGTCGTTTTGTTACACACGCGGATCAATTAACAGATTTCGATGGGCGTATTTGATAAAATACTTTTCCAAATGGGTTGACACTTAGCAGAAACAAAATGCACGCGATTTTCATAGCTAATACACTTGTTCTCACGCAGCGTTTATCTTATCGGTCCGAATTCTTTTGAATTTCGTGATACAGGTGCAGTTGACTGATTCTGTATCAGGGAAAATGAATTTGCTAAGCGACTAATGTTCACTCTACGCACTCAGTGAGAATTTGTCATTACGGAACAAGTAATAATTGATTATATTGTTTGATGCGCCGGAACGAGTAATCACTTGTTCGAAAGTTTGTTTAATCTGTACGATAAGTTGTCGCTGATTTTGATACAACTTACCACAATCAGAGTTACACCGGGACCAAATGGCCACTTTGTTTGTGAGACAGACGGTTGGATTGATTTTGTAGAATTTACGACATGTTGTCTGTCGCTAAACACATCGAGATTCCACTCAACCTCAGTTCACTAATTACGTCACCCGCCTAGTAAGGGATACTAGGATGGCTAAGTATAGACATAGGCCAATCCACTTTTAGGTGTGACCGTCTAACTTTGCGAATGCTCAATCAAGTTTTCGTGTCATTTGAATATGATTGATGTATGAGGTGTAATTAACCAAACTGGGAAAAATGTAAAAATAATGTACGGAACCTTTTCCTTCCAAATCACCTGTGTTGTTTGTGAACAATTCAGCTTGTTTCCTGACGACACTTGAAGTCCGTTTGATTTGTTAAAAATACACATGGACAGTGTACTCATGTGAGAATCATGCAACGATTCGTTGGTGAAACAAGATTAACATTTGAAAGAAAAAGACACAAGGTCCAAAAGTATGACTTTCCGTTGTCAGTAGTACGTTTCGTGTCGAGATAGTGTGCTTCTGGGTACCCTTTCGTCGATTCATCGGCATGCAAACATTCTACTGGAAATTCGCAACTATTTAGCCAGAATACACGATCTTTCAACCACAATCCTAATTTTTGTAGACATGCTATGTCATGTCTTGTGACCAGTTAGGGATAAAATGTCACCAGGATATTCTCTCATCAGAAATTAGTTGGATAAAGCTGATGTCACAAAAAAAAACTGATTCCATAAAACTGGGTGAATAGATAAGGAAGTGTGGCGGTCATGTGATGCACATCTGACTAACATAAGGAGGCCGACTGTTGCAAAATCAATAAATTGATTTAGATAACGGGTGTGTACGATTCCGTCCGGTGCTTTTCCGGTTGTCCCACTAACACTTTGTGCATTGGCCAAACGCGGAACAGAAACGTATACTCCGTTTGCTAAATGCGTTGTCTATTTATTGAAAAATCAGCATTTGTTAATGGAACATATTTATATCTTGCATTTACTAACAGTAAATGACTCCAACACTTCGAATTGCGACCCGGTTTTACTGGCACAGCTAAGAATGTTTTTGCCAATGATACATAAACTACGGATTTATGGCTGAACGAATGTGGATTTTGGCTAAATCATCGTCGACTGTGGTCTAGTGGTACAGGTAGACATGTAACTTTGTACTTAGTGAATGCTACTCGGATTCAGATTGATAGCATTGGTCAAGGGACGCATGGTGCCATTCACAAACTATGAACAGAAAGTTGTATGAAAAACGATTAAAGGAAAGTGGGACCGTCGTGTCAGTGTGGTTAGATTGTTCTTTGTGAGAGGAAGTTAGCCGAACAGAAATCGCCGTCGAGTGTCCATTGCTGCGTGGCAATCTACAAACTAATGTTCCCTTACGTGAGATTTATCTGGTTTCCCCATTATAAATAAATCTCGTTTTGGCAACTATTCCTCGTTTCGTATATGGGGTCGAAATTGTACCCGTGGACACCAGTTCGATGACTGTACCAAATAATTCTCGGTACAGAAATTTCAATTGTTGGTGCTGTGACAGCCTGGCTTGTTCACGTGAATGGATTATGTTAGCTCCGTTTGTTCCCCTGGTACCCCGTTCTTGTTGTTCTATACGTTCTCTCGTTATTCACATGTTTTATATCCAGGGTAAAGTGAATGAAATCTCACTTCCTAGATTAACGATTTGGCAAATGGAACGTTAGAATGTCACTTGATTTTTGCCTAATTGTTTCTTAAATTTGAGAAATCGAGAAGCGATGAAGGTTGTCTTACCGGTGATTAGATTCCCAAGAACCAAGGAGAATATTAGAAGGAATAAAGGAACAGGTATTTTCGTCTAGTACATCAGTCAGATAATTTGTCACACAGTCATTTAGGATTGGCTGATCAGGCACTCAATGAACGATTTGGCCGAAGAAGTCGGACAAACTAGGGCATTTTCGAATCAGTGCTCCGGATCGGTATCATTCTTGGAGTTAAGTCATCTTTCTTTGACTACAAAAGTTAACGTGATCGAATTAGCTTTGGCCGTAAGCAAATTATTTCAACGTTATGGGAATAGTATTGGAAACTAGGCCAAGATGATTGGGAAATGTCATCTTGTTAGCCTATGGAGGTCATGCTGTCATAGATATGAAATATGACCCCCTCGATTTACACGAGTATATTTGCGTAGATTTGATTCCATTTGCCAAATGTACCGAGTGTTTGTAAATTCCTGTGGGAAGTTGACAAAAGACATACAGATGGAAGATCCGAGCGAATAGAAAGACACTTTTGACCCAACCTGAGTTGTTTTCACGTAAAGCACAAATCACTTCGGAATAACTTCTGGAATAATTTGAGCAATTGTATAATACTTCGGTCATGACCGGTGTTCTAAATCTGACAGGTTTCGACTTGTTAGACAGACTTATCTTTGCCTTGTCACCAAGGTGAAGTCAAAAGTAGCACGTTTGAAATTTTACAAATGGGATCTGACAGTTCTTACCGATTTAATCGATTGAACATTTCATTGGGTTCTCTTTGTTCGCCTACATTTACAGTACTAAGTCGTGACGATCACGATACCGGAATTGGAGAGATCAGGAAATTAGCGAATAATTTCCGGTCATGTACAAGTACTGGGTTGAGGCGTAAAAGTTTTTCGATGGACACGTTAGAACGCAACGCCATCACTGACTGTTTTGATCGGTGGAATTCATGCACCAATCTTTTTACTTCGTTTATTAATGAAGGGACAAGGCACATCATTTTTAAGGAAAGGATCACAGCTTACAAAGTGCTGTCAAATGAAAAACTTGATGCAATACGAGGCCGAGAATTTCTCGTCAAAACGTTGTGACTCGATAGGGACACTCTACTCGGCCGGTGCTTTGCCAAACTACCGTTTTATGGGAGACTAAGCTGTTACCCTACTGCCGGTATGTTTAAGGCAATGAAATATTAAAAATAATTGTCCGTTCAAATTAACACTAGGCCAGATTCATTTATAAACACTATTCTTCCGAATGAGTCCTCATCTTACCCTAGATGAAATAATCCGGTCGCATTATGTGGATTAAAAAAAAACTGAGTGTTATTGTCAAAACAGACACCACCCCATTCCTCGACGACTCCACATTCTCCTGGCATCGCAACGGGTATTCCGTGTCCGGATAGCAATTCAAAAACACCTTTTAATCCGCTTACGAGACACTTGGGCTAATCAGCAAAATCCTAGCGTCCTTATCAACGGTGTGCTACGGTCATGGACGAATCAGTGCATCTTGCCAAAAGACAGAATCAAACCTGAATCTATCGTTGCATACTGGTAACGTAATTTGAACAAACATGGAATAGCATAAAATCTCCAAAACTGGCATAAGGTTTCTTACAGACACATTTATCCAGACACGATTTTACACAGATAATGGTGCTAATAGGCATTCGATTGATGATCTAACCGGAAGTCACTTCTTGTTTCCCCTATTCGTTAGGACCACATGCGTTTAGTCTCGCATTGTCTGTCCAAACAAAATCCTCTGGGGACGTCTAACCACGTGACAAACAAGCTAGTCAACTAATCACATTCGTGAGGCAGTTTGGGTATTTTTTTTTCTGACCAGATTTTCTTGACAAACGTCGACTTTTTGCAGTTGTCACAAAATCACGTGCCAAAATTTCTACTTCAGACACATACTGTTTGTCATTTTTTCGTCAGAATATTAGCTCTCAGGTTTACTCGATTGGGTGACCATAAAATCCAAGCGGAAAGAATAATCATTGATATTATATGAAGTTTATTGTTCACTAACCCAAACTGTGTGTTCGATTGTTCGGGATGCTGGACGTGAAAGGGGAAAATCTGTGTCACGGAGACAGCACAAAGGAACTACAAATGAGAGTGTAAAAAATACTGTGCTGGACTTAAGCCCACGAACAGACTGTCATATTACTGCTAGGCCAACCTAGTTTCTCGGCGTGAAATTCCTTTACGCGTGACCCATAGACACAATTCGGCAACGTAGCAACCCAACGTGTTTAGTCTGTTCAAGAAAATTGATCTGATCGGTGATGGTTTGCTAGTAACGCATTTCAGCATCGGTGTGCAGACTAGTTGAAGTGCCAAGTTTGTTACTGAAAATGGGCGCCACCTGAAATCAAATCAAAAGGCACATAATATTGACTTTTGTCAAAAGTAACTCAGCCGGAAGATAGTCAGGAGCCTGTCTGAAGCCCTATTTGCAGCACGGAGTTATTTCCCGAAACTCGGGCTGTCACGAAGCGCCTGTGAATCGGTTTATTAAGTCAAGTAGCTAGAAAAAGATGACTAGAAGAACGATGCAGTGTAGGACGTGTGTCCGTAAGTTGCTTTATTGAATAAAATATCAACTTTAGTTAAAATTAATGACACTGGTGATTTCCCGTGGGTTACATATATGAATCACATTTTGACAGTGTTCAGTCATACCACAGTTCAGAAATTCAAAAATCTGCAGAATATTTTTCGTGATCACCAATAAAAAACCCGGTCGGTATGAACTTTGGATGAAACTACGAAAATATTGGCATAATATTCCAGTTTACTATTCAAATCTAAAAATAATTGCCACTTTTGATATTACCACTTGCCAAATTGGTAAGGTATTCATCAATTCCCAAGGATGTAGTTGCTTTTGCCTGAATCGCTGGTACACGTTTTGTCTTTTAAAACGATTCATTCGAATCCTGGTGTGTTCCTTCGTGTTCCTCTTTTTTTAACTCGTGCTCAAAGAGTTTCACCAATCAAATTTCATTCAATTGGTTATTTGTGATTTCGAATATCATTATTTCACATCCAACAAGTGGAGTCGTTTGTCTTTTGACTAGTTGCAATTTTCATTTTAATTTATATAATAATTTTTATCTGAGGACCGTCAGAGTTGTGCAAGTTGTGTTCTACAAATAGGAGTTTTCGCGACATCTTCACAGCCTTTAAGATCACGATCACAAGTGATCGATCGATAAGTGTGTGAAACAAATCATGTTTGAAAAGCAGAATTAGGAATATATTCTCGTACATCCAATTTGACACAGTGCTTGCCCTTACACCTCGTTGAATATCCCAGTTTGTGCATTTCTACCAGTCATTACAATATACATAATGGTGCGTCACTTTATCTTAAGTTCTAAAACAAGGACTATAAAGTTGTGTTTCATTTGTTCTTCCTACCGCTCAAGGAGCGTTACTTCGGAGATTAATCCGCAAAGGAGGCCGCATCAGCGCCTTTATGCCGTAATTAAAGCAAGATCTACATTTGATGAAGTCTGCGACGGTCATATGTTAATTGCCTTCTTAGAAACTCACTCGCACTCAGTTCTGATCATCACTGGCAATAAGTGTCACTTGACTAACCAAAATGACGTCAAAAATGGTGCCTGTTTCCAACCTTCCTAACCGATGGCTATGAGGAGTAATACACGGATGTCGTCCTGAATTCACTGGCTGTCGATAGATGGTCCTAGTTACGGCTATCGGAACCAAATTCGATTAATGAAAATATAGATTTATCGTCCGAATGAGCGTTTGAGCATCATGACCCGGGACGGTATATACGCCCAAAATCCTATTCCCGTGACAGTTCCTGCCGTCTTACGTTCTGCCTTTCGGATTTCTCACAGAGACAATGCCACCATAGGGTAGGTGCCAAATTTGAATTGATTCTCGAGAAGATACGGGAGACAGATCTTTAAAAACGTGACAATGGCTAAAAGTTTTCTTCTGGTCGAGCTGTGGTTACCCTCGCACATACGACGACCGCTTTACCATTCGGTGGTTGCCTTGACAAAACTGATTCACTGGCGTCCGTATCGAATGGAAACCGTGACGCACCAGGACTGGTGTCCAGCAAATTGAGTGTGAAATATGTTCGCTTAACCTTAGCTTACCCCGTTCAACAACATCAGGAATTTATGCGTCATGTGGTATCGGCGGTTCATTGTTCATTGTTAAGAAACCACGGTACCGCTGTTTCATCCTTGTTTGAAATAGTCAGCAAGACATGCCCAACGCGACCGAAAAGCGACACGAAATCGAGACGAATGGCGGTATGTCGAACGGTTTGGCTAATTACACTACCCGGTCGATCATGCTAATCAGTGACAGGCAGGTGCAATGTCATCATGCGGTGAGCGTGCACATGTTCTTGGTTTTTTTTGTGTGATCTTCGAGTGGGCTTGCGCTCTCAGGACATGGCTGGTAATTCCTCCATAATTTGAACCGATCTGATGGCGATAACATGTCATGCGACTTCTCTTCCCGACACGGTTGATTGACGGAGTCCATTAAAATTACAGCTGGTTTTCGATGGATTGCAGTATGCTGATAAAACCACCTCACAGTAACCAAGAGACACATGCGAATACCACCTGGTTCGGACTGGCCAATCGCCAGTGATGTACACTCCCTCCCCATGCTCTGGGACTATGGTTTGTAACAAATTGGCACATGCCTTAAACATCGTAAATCACCAAAGAGCACACGATAGCGAATACACTTTTTAAATGGTCATCACAACTGGGCAACTGAAACATGTCTGACGTATGCTAAATCCAAGATGATCAAAATCTACGGAACTCCAACTTTATTGGTGATTGTAGTTGAGCATTTCGTGTCAGTTGTGTTATTTTATCAACCATTTTGTCACAAATAAAAATGTTCGATGTGTACCAGTAAGTATTGCTCAGTTATTATTCCGGTGTCTGTTCGCCACTTGCCTGTTGTTAGCCTTAAGATGAACTGTTCATATGAGCACGAGTAATACATCAACAAGCTCGAGAACTATGTGCACAATGATGAACCCGGACAATTTTCTGGTTCCACGGTCACGAGTTTGAACCCTTTCCCCCGGCCGACTGGTAGCCAGGTTTCCAATGGAAAAGCCCCAATCGCCCACGACCGGTGCTGTGACTAACAAATCGATATGATTATCAAACTGTGTGTATTCGATTGTTTAGGCAAGTCCTCCTTAGAGCAATTTTTATGCTGCAAGCGTTGAGTATCAAATCCAATAGAATCCAACCTCGAACTCCCGAATTCTTTGATGCCAACAAGCAGAATTTAGTCTCAGCTTCACTTATGTAATCAGATTTTGCCTTTAAGAGTAAGCGACCTAACATTGTAAGTCTTTCGAACACTTTGACCTGAAAAGTGTAAACAAACGAAGTGTATGGTCAGACTAAGGTTGAAAAAAAACGTCGGTACTGTGAACTGTTATTCTGACAAACAAATTGTCAGTGCAAAAAGGATGCCGGGCTAGGCAAAGGAGCCAGTTATCGTGCCCCTCAAAACAGGCAAGAACCGTTTGTTTAATATATTTATATATATATATATATATATGTATATATGTATGCATATATGCATATATATGATAGCAGATTGGAGAAAGATGTTCGTTCTCGTAGCTCAGGTCAAACAAGATGGCATTGGTTTATTTGCTGAGCTGGGCAATTTGATTGCAGACGTTTCATCACCTATCAAGGTGACTTTGTCGGTGCTTTGATGTTGTGGCGAGTGCCTGGTTGCGTCGTCCTCCTAAATTTGTCACCTAGTCTTTTGGCAAGTCAACAACGACTAAAAGACTAGGTGACAAATTTACGAGGACGAAGGCAGCCAGACGCTCGCCACAACATCAAAGCACCGACGAAGTCACCTCGATAGGTGATGAAACGTCTGCAATCAAATTGCCCAGCTCAGCAAATAAACCAATGCCATACATATGTATATATATACATATATATATACATATATAAGGGAAGAGAGTGAGTCAGGAGTGTGCTCGGAAGCTGTTCATTGAAGAGTTCGAAAAAATACAATCGTGGCTCGTTGATAATTGTTTGTCAGTTGGATTGAGTCAACCTTAGGAAAATGGGCAGAATGCCACCAGAACAGATATAGATTGTCCCTAGTATCTGAATGAATGAGCAAAATCACCCGCGGAGCACGTGATGCGTTTCACGGTTCCTTGCACACTCCTAAGGCCACAAATGGAATTCCGGTGCGACATACCAATTCGTAATGTAATGGAATAACGAAGTTTGTACAAAAGGTTACTCGGTATGCAACCGGGCAGGGTAAGTTCGGGGTAACTTTGGTTATTCATTCATATACTACTGGCAATATATATATTTACATATACACATATATACTTAATGGTTCTAAATACGGATATTGATTGTGCGTCGGGTTTGTGATTTCCAGTGGTTAGTAGTGAATGGGATTGTCAATAGGATCTCAGATGTTTCAGCACCAACCGAGGTAACATATTCTGTGGGTAGGCTTATTCAGTTATACTCTTTTCTATCGATAAGCTTCACCTCTTTTGTCTTGGAGCACGTGGAATTCTCGGCGTTATGCGGTAACCCTATGGGTTTCAACTTCCAGCAATCTAAGGTTTGGACGAAGAAATTTGACCGCTCAAGTCTGACGCGGTTGCGTTTCGTTTCATTTACAGGATGAAACACATGAATTGCCACAAAACTGGAAGAACCGATTTCACAAGTGAACATGAAAAATGGACCAGAAGATGACGTGGTTTGTTCACCATTGTGCCCGTCCACAAGTATCCGGAAAGATTCATTCTCATGTATGCACATTGTTAAAGGTAGGTAAGGAATCGAACTGAACAACGTTTCAACCAGTAACCCTTCTAAAAAAGAGATTAAAAAATTTAGAAAAATGATCTATATAAAATCATCAAGTTTCTCGTTTGGTCCCAACTGGTTACCCAGGGTTGCTGAGCCTATTTTCAATCTGCATGAAGTCCGAATTCGGGACCGACCGATTAAAAAAGTAGTGTTTGTCCAACCAACGAGCGTATTAAATTAGACCCCAAGTACAGGTGGATGAAAAACAAGCTGTCCAGATGAATAAAGAAACCGAACAAATAAACCAAGCGAACCAAAGAACTTGCCATCTAACAGTTATCGATTCTGCTATAGCAAATCATCAAATGCTGGCAGCACGAAATTTAGAAAATCAAGTTCCCTAGAATTTCATGGCTGGTTACCACAGGTTGCGATTCCGTCGGGGTTGAAAAATTACTCCACTAGTTGATTGTCATACGAGAAGACAAATTAAAGTTTGAGGATGAAGACCCCGGGAAATGTGGGAACAAAATCAACAAGGCCCACGCACTGAATATGCCAGTTCCACTGATAGTGAACTTTTTGCAATCAGAACGCCAAGCTCAGTGGCCCTGACCCTCAGAATATATATATATATATATTTATATGTGTCAACTGAACACTTTTGGGTACAATAAGGACTAGCATGAAGAATATAAAACAAGTGGATTTGTATTCGTTTTGTACAGCAAAACGAGGAATACAAGCCACCGGTTCAGGAGTTACCCAGGTGGCAAGCAGTCTAGGAATTTCGTCGATATCTCATTTGACGCACCATTTGTATATCTCATACACGAAGCATTAGGAGGCTGCTGGTAAAGGGAACAAAGTGAGTTTCATTCACAACAATTGGACGCATTTAGTGCTCAAAGTCCAACATTAACCAAACAACGACAATCGATGAACCCGATAATAAAATTTAGCAATTTTTTGATCTTTTTGTCTTGTGGCGTCCAGCAACTCCCATATCAAATTGTTTTTTTTTGTTTTTTTAATTCAAAGGGTCTTGTTAAAATTAATCATTGAATTAGCACGTGAGGATATGACGCACCTTGGCCGGCGGTGGCCAGACGGACAAGGTCGTGGCGTTCGGACGTGAAGGTCGCGGGTTCGACTCCACCCACCGCCGATCAACTTTCCCATTTGGTAGCCCTCTGCTGGCCGCGGCCTCCTTCCTAAAAAATGGTGTGCCTTCTAATTTCATTAACGAAGAAAGCAAAAGATAATAAAAGATAAAATTAAGTCACTCGAGTTCTTTTTGCCTGAAGGATTCCCCGAATCAAGGTGTGCTTTTGGCCAATTTACGTCGGACTGAAGGAAAACCACTCATGTCACGATCACAGGTTTGCGAAGTTCTGGAAGAGCGAAATACGAGACTTCTTTGGGATACAGTATCGTTTGTCAATAATGTTTGCTCTCCTGGGGTAATATCTTCGTGTCCATAGCGACACAATTTCTACTCTCCGTAGACCATTATCGTTTTGAATAGTTTGTAATAGTTCCACATTTTAGTCGTGTAGCAGCAGGCTACAAGGACTGGAATAAAAAGGAAGAGATAACTTCTTCGATGAATTTCCTTCTCGAAATGTCTATTTTGTAGACATTTTACAGAGCACCCCATGCCATGCTCCCTTCATCAAATCAACTAATCACCATATTAAAGCAGAATAATTATACTCCCAGCTTTATTGCGTAATTAATCCATACTTCATACCCGTTGACACTTATTCAAACCGATCTGGTTAAGAGTGCGTAAAATATCAGTACTAATGTACCCCCAGGATTAGAGTAACGAATTTCCGTGGTAAAATTCTAGCGTGAGAATAAGGAACTCGGTGGTCAATTTTGAATGTGACCGATTTCCTCCGTGAAAGATATGCTTCTGGGAAAGTTTATTCGTTTAATGCAATCCAAACAGTGGCGTTGTTTAGTTTAGACCGCTTGAAAAGTTCAATCACACAATCTGACATTAGCCGAGAGAGTTTAATCAGTTTGTCATCCAAAGGATTCTGATGTTTCTAGCTAATTGTTTTATTATCAAGATAAAAAACGCAAGTCATTTTGCGCAACGTGCTCAAATGACCTTGAAGCAAGTTCAAATTTGATTTAAATTAAGTTCTTTTCTAAACGAAATTTTTCTTGTTCGTGATTGACAATTAGCGTTAAAACCTAGTCAACACAAAGTATCCCGGTTAAAAATTAATTAATTAATTTCAGCATCAATTTTGGGTAATCTTGGGTGGAACACTCGATAAAAGTGTCTGCGTTGGACAAACGAATACAATCTAAGTTAGGTTCTTTCATCAATAGGAGTTCATTTTCTATTTCCAATTGCGTCTTCCTTGACAACCAAAGTTGCTAGTGTTGGACCGGCCTTTTCCAGATATAATTAGGAAAGACGATAGATAAATTCATGACATTTGTGATATTTCCTTCTGTCTGGCAGCAAATTAAATCCCAAGGATATCAAAAAAGGTGCAGACTTGTTGAATGCAATACAATACAATGTAATACAATAAAGCTTAAAAAGTCTTCCTCTCTGACGTATAAAAGTCTAAGTGTTGGGAAGCGAAAAACCCTAGGATTATCGATCTTTTATTGTAACTGGTCATTTCGTCCATGTGACATTTTTAACTTTCCGTTAATGTGTTCAGATTTTGTTTGAATCACTCTCAAAGACGGCAGAAGAGAGTTACAGCCCGGCAGTTTATAATATCTGAACAGATCATATTTGAACAAGTGTTAGCATTTGCCATCTGACAAGCATGAATGTGTATTGCTATGCATTGAACACTTCTTATATGCTTATCGCGTGGGCTGAGATAGCCGCGAACTGTGAAGTGTGGATTCATTCCTAACTAGCATAAAAACGTGTATGTTGGTAGGCTTGATTCGGAGTCAGTCATTCCCACCACGGACAAGATGATCATAAAATCCACGAGAAGAGAAGAAAACTGACGTCCAATGCTTTCATTACGTGCTGTGGCTATTTCACGGCCCTGCAGGGACGCACACACCCGCACACACCCGCACACACACCCACACATCGCTATGACCAGAAAAAACACTCACGAAGTCCATTATCGTGACTGGGAAATGGTCAAGTCATGAATGCATCCGTAATAATCATCAATTGATGCTCTCCAGGTGACTGTTCAGCCACAAAAAACAGGGCATTTTCTCGCCATACTCACTTTGTCGGCATCTATACATTTATGATTTTTTACTCCCGGGGTTTCTGATAGATTTGCCTTTACACTGGTCATCAAACCACAACCTTCTTTTGAGCCTCACATGTGCGCACAAATAAACTGTCATTTTCAATGAGCCTCACATGAGAATATAACTTGCTGTGAAAAATTTCAAATGGAGATTTAACTTCATTGCTTGGCTATTTATTTTGGGTTTGGCTATTCGTTTGATCTTCTATTGGTAAATCTGCAGGAATTACTGAGTAGATTTCTATTTTCTAACTCCTCTAGACATCACGTGAGAACTTGCTTTCCGAAAATGCTTTCTAGTTTATGAACATTGATTACGATGCAACAGTGTGAAAAATGTCATATTGGTTTCCCCCGTCAGATTAGTGTCACGTTGCGGTGACTAAAAACCGGTGCACCAAACTGCGTTTCTGTTTCATCCACATGATATCTGTTTATCATAAAGTGAACGTGATTCTCGCAACAGACAGGGTGCACAAACTTGTACTTCTACTACACTTATTTCTTTTCGGGACTGGTTCTTGGAGGGCGTTCCTAAATTCTGAAGTAAACTGTTCAAATAAGCGCTCTGGGTCATCTGTTCTATTAAAAACGATGCTTGCCTGACATCCGTAATGAAAGGTATCAGGGATGATGTGTCCAAATATCACATTTTGTTTTGGGCGGAAGGTGTGCTGGATATCAGGTAAAGTTATTGTCTTAGTGGTGTCTCGCATCTGTAACGGTGGAACTACAATCACACCACAGTGTGACTTGTGAGACACAAGCCAACGTGTGCGCAAACGATCACATTTAGATTGTTGCAAAATTGCTACTCTCGATCTTTGGTTGAAATTTCCTCCCCCCACTAGAAACCAATTAGTTTTCACGGGTCCTAAATGTGCCATTACTGCCGCAAGCTTAATTCGACTCGAACGTTGTGGAACTGGGCAAAAGTATTCTTCGGAACCGACACCAAAGTGTCGTGCACTTGGTTGCTACCATAATATCTCGCTTATCATCGCCAGTATGTTTAGGGTATATGATTAAAACTAAAAACTAAACAAAAATTGAAGATTGTTTTTGATTGCACGCCAGGATTAGAGTCATTTTGAGAAATTTTAATCTCCCTACATCTCACTGAAAAGTTCCCGGTCACATTTGTCAGTACTTTTAGAAGCAGTGCACGACTGCAATGTTTTTAACTGTGTGAGACAAAATCTGAAATGATCAGACTGTGAACTATCAATCCGTTTAGAATTTATGGCTTCAAGCTTCAGAACACTGTGACAGCTTTAAAATGGATCACCATGGCGTTTTGCTGCTTCACGCTCGAAAACCGTTTTTATTTTTGTCAGTTTCTTTTCGTTATATTGAATCTGGACAACTGGCGATCTATTCGTACACATTAGTTAATCACAAAATGGCAGTAAAGTGAGTGCAAGCAACTAGACAATTTTGGTAGCAAAAAAATTATAGGTCATTTTTGAAAATATGAAATGACAACTGTTTCATTGTTAACTGAAAGTGCACTTTACAGTAAACATTACCAGTAACATACATGTGATTGCTCGAAATATCCAAAAAACAATTAATGGCCGAGATATTAGGCCGCAGGAATGGTTAGCTTAAATTGGAACTATTTAACAGCGTGCGCATGGGAACGTAATGGTTCTAACGGAAGTGTCGTTTTACTTTGTTTTCTTTTGCGTCTGTAAATTTCGATCACGAATTTTAGCTGTTAACTGTTAAATGAAAGACTCCGATGATTGATAAATGACGTCATTTTCACCAATGTTCTACCTGCTTTTGCTATATTGTAAATAAAATGACGGGTTTTTCAAGTTAAACGGATAACGAAACACGATAAAGATGAAAATAACTTTTCTTAGATTTGGTTGACCAGGAGTTATCAAACGAATCGTGAAGAATGCTATTTCTTTAATTTTCTCCGTTCCTGAATTTGGTAATTGTCGACATTGTGTCGAATCTTGCTTGTTGATTCCAGGGTTTGAATTTCGGTTTTGTTCCATCATTTCGACGCCATTGATCGGCAGTCACGTGACCCAGAATGTGCACATGTACACAGGCTATCGATCTTCTGTGTGCAAATGCTGATTTTCAAATTTTCAGAGGATACATGCTTCGCCCTTCTGACTACGGTAGTCAGTAGACTGAAAAAGACTGCAATGCACAAAAAAAGCCGGGACGCTTTTTTACAGTGCAGTTGCTATTCTACATTGGCAAACGTGAGCATGAATCTGACTTTCACATTGGACATCATATTTCAATCGCTTGTGTTTGTTGGTGTTAATATGAGAGAGGCTGTTTCTGTGGTCGGCAGGTTGCGCGCATTCAATCGGCAATACAGACTGGCTAGCGTCGCCTGTTTGAAGGTGCACTTGCTCAGATTGATTTTAACAGCAACCGACTATCCACAATGCTATTTCATCAACAGTTTCTCTCATCTTGAACTTTGGCATCGAGCAGGGGATGAATGACGCAATACTTGGACGACGACAACAACAGGTTTACTATTTTCTTTCAATTGTCGAAAACGTCAAATGTTTGGAACACAACGTTTCGGTGATAGGCTATCATACTGACCTGAATGACATCAGTCACAATTGAATTTCGTAAATTTATCATAGCCTGTTTCCGGTCACGTGAACTCTTTTTTTCTTTGCTTCCTTTTTACGGTTTTCGCACGGGCCCATTGCCGGCGACGAGACGATTCGAACGTGCAACCTCCACATTCCAAAGCCGTTGTCTTCTCCGTCTACCCATCAAAAATGATTACCTCCAATTTTCCAGATCATAAATTCACATCAAAATCTATTCCCGTGCAAGCAAATGCAAATATACGGCTTACGTTTTGGTAAGTTTCACGCCGCTAATTCCCCGTCGAACTAAGTCGTGCAGGTTAAAAAATCGGTTCTCTTCTCCAACTGAGGTCCAGCTGAATAGCTGTCGACGACCATTTCTCCCGAAATTGTGAAAATTGACGCGAAGTAGCAGGGTACTAGTTTCGTGGTTAGACCGATCCCTGGTTCACTCCACGACCGGTTATTCGTCCCTAACTTTCAATGTGACTGTTAACGTGTGTGTTTGTGTCTGAAAATGATTAAATTTGGCATAACCTAATCCGAGGACAGCGATGCCATTGTGAACTGATAGCTCCCACTTAAGGTTCATGCCGTTTGACATTGTTAAATTTGACCTACTCATTTTAGGGACATCCGATTACCGCAACCGAATACGCAAGGTTTGCTTGTCTCGATGGCGTATACTTGAATCGTATTACTATTCCGTTTGTGTCACCTTATGTCTCAGTTACACAAACTTGAGCGGGTAAAACGAATTACCGAAAGGTTATCGATGCCCCTGAGGGAACTGAAGTTTGCCATTTTTCACGTGTGACCTGATTTGTTGACTGGATATAGTCGTCTTGGAGCCTTGTCCCCTTGTCGTTCGAATTGGATTGACCTTGTAATTTGATTTCGCGTATCCCGCTGCCAGTCAAATAAATGCGCATTGATATATACATTGACCATGCGTGTGTGAGAAAAAGACTACGAATCATGTTCAGACGTTCGAATCGCAAAGAATGAGACCGGAATAAGTTGACCTGATTTGGGATCTTCCGTTCAACGGCTGCCAAGCCAGATCAAGGCAGCGAATCGTGACAAAACGATCAATTTTTTGCGATCAACATAACTTTTGATTAAAGCAGGCTTCATTTCGTTCCTGCTAGGGTTATCCTATAAGTAGGCGTGAAGAAGAATTGTCAAGTTTGACAATTGATTTTATCATGTCCTCTAAGCCCAAGTAAGATGTCTAATCCACTTTCTCATCATTTGCTTGCTTTACGCATTTCCTTTTTTGTATAGAATTTTCACGCTTAGGCAAAAGTGAGAGATCAATGTTTAGTTGATTTATGTGTTGCATAACAGTTTTCCCGGGAAAAACCTCAATAAACACTTCATCAACGTTCTAAGAAAGTCAAATCTAGTCTTCAGTACCATATAGCTACCCGACTGAACCACGATCCAAAGCAATTCGGCCGGTCGTTCAACCGGGAAAATCGATGACGCCAGTCAACCTAGCACTCTCATTCTAACTGACAAAATCGGCTATTCAATCGCCGGGACGTGCAAACAGTAAATCTAATATAGACAGAGTAATATAACTCAAGGAAGTCAAATGACAGCTAGGGTGTAAATAATAGAAATTTTCGAACTTGTCGGCTTGGAAACTAAGGTTGATAAAAATTTCCTACCACAAGTGACACTGGAAAACCATATCGGTCTATCCGTGGTGCCAAGTTTGCCTCGTACGACATATCGACCACAAGTTGATGGGTACTAGCGACAAGTTTTTTCAAGTCCCCTGGAAAGCAAACAAATAGTTGCATAGACCGCAAGTGAGAGACGCGGTCTGCTTGAAGTTTGCATGAAGAAACAAACAAGGTTGAGCAAAACTTGGGTTGATGACACTTGGGATATGAGAAACGACTACGTTGTTCATGACGTAAATAACATTAGCAATTTGGAAGATGATTCTGATTTTGATGTTGATGTTGATGATGATACTAATGACGAGGATGATGATGATGACTCGGTTGATGATGATGATGATGATGATGATGATGGTGATGATGATGATGATGATGATGATGATGATGATGATGATGATGATGATGGTGATGATGATGATTATGATGATGATGACGACGATGACGACGATAACTGGGTGGATTTCGCTGATTTAGATGATCAGGTTGATGGTAAAAGTGATGATATCGATCACAAAGGCAAACAAAGAGTCCCAACTCTGTCTGATTTTCCTCCTCGCGGCAATATTGCACGACTTCAAAATTAAATAAAAATGCTTTCGCATATTCTAGCTTACATTTTCGAAATATTACGATGACTTTTTGACTAAACAGAAATTGAATAAAAATACTCGGAAACAAGCAAAGAGACAAATATTTTGCCCAAAATATTGCCCCATGTTCACGGATCCTATCAAGCATGCTTGAAAGTAGTTTTTTGAGTTACTTAGCAGGTGATTTTAGCAAGCTGCAAGCTCAGCAGCTCTTCTGAGTGGATCAATGTTTTATTTTCCATTATCAGACAAGCAGAACATGCAACGTCTTCGAGCTGGTCCTGAGACAAAGCAAGTTCTGTAGGTGAAGTCTACGTCATTCAATTCACCCCACTTTCGCCGGTGTACTGTTGCGTAACTCACAATCCAAGAAAGAATAGAAAGAAGAACATCCTCTTTTAGAAATGATTCGTTTGAAGGGGGGAAATGTCTATTATAGTCAAGAAATTTGAGGATTTCGGATCTACACGTCCTGTTTTACACAGTCTACACTGAACCGTTTACCGTGGTCTATAGGCCTTCAGTTTGCCTGAAAGAAGTATTTTGTTCCTTCATCCTACTTGCATAGTACTTTTTAGGTTTATTATCAGTTGTATAGTGTTACTTGTTATTTAGTTAATTTACTAATGAAGAAAGCAGTGTACATCATTCTCAGGATGCCGCCCACGAGGTGCAGGGAGCTGTCAAATGAGGACGCTGACCGACGGTGGGGAGAATCGGACCGGCGAATTTCAACTCCGAGCCCCTCGAACTTATCCGCTTGAGCACGGCTACCCAAAGAAGGCTTGAATCCTTTAGGTCATAGAAAAAGCCATGCGACTTACTGAAAAGGGGGCATCACGGAAATGGTAACCATTAACTAACAAAAAAAACACTCCTGTTCCCAAATACTAGTCAAATTTGACCGTCTCTTTGCCGTTGTACAAGTTGAACAACGTGAAGCTTATACTGGGACTGATTTACTGTCGAGATTGCCCTCTTTTGGGGCAATTTTTTCCAAGAAATTCAGTTCGCAGTAAGGCACACCAAGTAGTCTGACCTCGGGTCCACGGTGGATGATGTCACACACTGCTCAGACTGACATTTCGTATTCCTCGAGATGTTAGAAAATGCAGCCAAATCAAATTCGCCGCGGAAGACTTCTCAGAATTGCCGTGGTCAAATTTTTGAACAACTGCAAATTCGTCTAACAGATAACCAGTTTCATTTGTTCTCTTGCTTTGATTATTTGATTTCAACCATATCGATCGATTTGCAAAGTGTTGGCTATCTTTTTTGACTTTCACCACCGTCTCCTAATTCTTCCATTAATTCTGCTCAATTGACATTTAAAGAAAGCTCCTAATGCATTGGAACAGAGCGTCTGGTTAGTTTTGTAACTTGTATTCTGCCACTTTTTAACCCGAACCTGTCTGATACTTGGTGACCTGTCTACGTGTACTTTGAACTCGCCACACGTTTGCACACATTTTCGTCATTCTCGAGAAGGAAAACCAACTCGAGTTTCCCTTTTATCCTTCCATCCTCTGGGGTCCTAGCCAATGAGGACAGGAAGAAGATAAAACAATTTCCGGTATTCGACAAGCAGCTCGGTCTTCCGAAAATAGTCTCGTAAAATTCTACTCGTCATATTCATGTGTCTACTTCGTCCCAACGTTTGATAGCAAACCGGTCTGAAATGATAATATCAAAAAATATGCACAGATAAACCGACGGACTATCCTTTCTAGCCACGAACGATTTGCCTATGTCTGTTGATTGAAATTCAACCTCTGAAGCAAGCGACGGGGCGTTAGTTTCCTGGAAAGGCATCACACAGCGGGACATATGCTTCTCGTTTGCCAGCTCATGAGCGGTTAGACTTTCCAGAGGATATGGGTCCTAAAGTTTCTAATGTGAATCTCATCCGCGCATCTATTAAGACAAGGCCGAAAATGTTCAATACTGATTTCTGTGTATGCGTTTAGAGCACATGTCCATCCGGGAAAAGTAACCGTGCGAAACATATATGTGCTATAATGGGACTATTTCATTCGGTATACAGAACAAAAAACCGAGAATTCCAAAAAAACGAGCATGTTTGCTACCATTTTTCCAACCCTGATTGCAGACTGATAAATCGGGCAGCTATTAGCAACGTCTTTGGATTTTCTTTCTCGACAAACAATACTCCACTTACACGTTAATTCTCTCGTAATTGCACTCACCTTAGCCTAAAACAGAACCATTTTTTTCATCATCACTTTGACACTATTTCCACGGGTGCACTTTTTTCTTCCCCAATGTACAAGCTATTCTATGACTAGTTTGTAGTACAAGCAGTTCCCCCAACTGAATTTTCGAATTCTTCCTAATGGAAAACTGGGAAACGAGAAGGAAACGCGAAGGTGATTGAACAGGTGCATAGACTAGCGCTTTCTCTGTTCGCCGTAGACGAGGCGGGAAATTCGTATTGTAGTAGTAGTAGTAGTAGTAGTAATAGTAGCAGTAGTTGCTGTTCTTGTCGTTGTTGGCGTTTTCGCAGTTGCGAGCAGTATGCATGAAGAAATAGATTCGTACCAAACAAACGGAGTTTGTGCTAGCACATTCACGGTTCCCACGTTTTTGCGGGCATTGTAATCCGTTTGTTCCCCTTTTTTGTCGCGCGTGATTAGCCCATTTTTATCGCCTGGTCTGAAGTCGCACGCCCAGGCAGCTGGTGCGAAATACTTTCAATAAAGAGGTAATAGTAACAAAGAGGAATACAAATATACCGTGAATGCTATGGTTGTTTTCTAGGTGGTTATCTTACCAATCGATCTTCGTATGGGGGCTGTTATAGACTAACTTTTTATTACCGTATCATATAGAAATCATTTTCCCATTGATTATTTTTTCGTATACCAATAGTGTTAGGATTCTTTGTGCAATCGGATGAACAATGGTGCATCATCATTACATCGTGATGGGTAGAAAAATTCCAGAATTCCTTTACCTAATTCCGAGGAAGCATTTCTTTTATTCTTTCAGGTTGCACGAAATCCAATTATTTTGTTCCAAGTCCTTACTGACTTCCATTCAACAAAACGGAACTCTAGTAAAACGGATTGGTTAAAATCCAGGAAAACGTAGGAGTCTTTCGTGTTTTTTTCGGCTAGAACCGTATTTTCTCCGGTTGTTGTGGGGAAAGAGGTTGCATACTGGTCACGTGACCTGCCCTGGTTTAGTGACTATTCCAGCTTGTCAAGATGATCAAACACATGGTCATGTTGGCGTCCGAGAAACTTTCAGACAGAGCTAGTTAGGATGACAAGGAGGTGGCCGCCTTGGAGGTTTACGGAGTACATCCACAGGAAGAGCCGACAACCGGGAACGAGTAATGTTAAGTAGCTTGACCCAGTGACGTGATCTTGCGGTGGTTCACTAAACAAACAAACATGGACGTCCAATGCTTACAGTCTGCCATCTCTGCTCAATCTCTGTCGAGCCCGTAGCCGGCTGACTCCCAAGGTGTGCCAGTTCCGTTTCCGTGTGCATAACTGTATCACCAAAACGATATTCCGCTCCAAAGAAACTTTTCCACCGGATATCGAAACTTCGAACCCGTTTGAACGAGCGACTACCCGATTGTCCACTGATATTTCAAGTGGTTCGGTCGAAACGGAAATTGCAACAATAGTTAAGCCAAAACATGGATTGTCACCTTGAGAGCGAACAACTTACCGTTCATTATTCAAAGATGTCAAATCTTTTAAATCACCCAGTTTGCTTTCACACTAAAAGATATTAAGGCAAATATGACCGACATTTCCGTGAATCGAATCCTATAAAATTGAAGAATTTATGGCATTTGAAGAAAAGAAAAACAAAACTCCAACGGGTATGCATCAAGCCAGGCTCACTTAGTCTGTAGCTTTGAATTGGGAGCCCGTATAGGGGATGCATTCAAACCAGTGCCCATAGCCATTTCTTAGCATCTTTGTCGCGGCATATGTGCACGTTTAGAAATCGGAGACGTTTGCTAAACGAACAACGAGAAAAAAAGAAAAACGGTTAACACGGCCGGACACGGACAGAGTGATCATGATCGGTAAACGATTGATCAGTGATCAGTGTTGACCAACCAGACGATTTATGTTAAGCATTGTCATTTCGGATGGAATTTGATTAGGAAAGTATAACAATTTCTGTTATTCGGCCTGGGTGTTCCACAAAAAATGAGGTACATGAAAACACTTGTCAGAAAAATTGGGTCTATTTTTTTCATTCGCTAAAAACATAGTACAATATTTCTAGAAAAAAAGACCGTGGCTTTTGACTGGCGGTGATTGCGAGTGGAAGAAATCGAAGTTGCGCGGTCTCTACTGGAAAGTTATGTCGGCGTTGGGAATTTTAAGTGAATCTTATGACAACGCTCGTCCACACAATGCCAGTCAAGTATTGTACCTATTGCTAGGACAGTTGTAGTCAACTGGACCAGTGTACTGGTGCCTCGAATGTTAACATTTCGATTCCTCGATCCGCAAGAAAACTCGGCGATGCTATCGTCCGCGTCTTTCCAAGTGGTCACCGTTTGCTATTCTCTGTTGGTCTAAGTTCCAGCAACTGTGGTGTGGGTCTTACAAGCAACAGAGTACTATGTATTCATGATTTGTATTTATGTTATTAAAAGTCATAATGAGAGAAATAAACGCATTGTTTCTTGCAATGGAAGACCAAACTGGGAAGAGTAACTGAGCTCAAATATTTGCACACAACCGTCCAAAGGGGCACATTATTTAGCGATATACCAAACTGATGCGTCTGGTTATTCAAAACGAAAAAGCACCTTCAAAACTTTGAGCTGCATGCTCACCACAAATTTTGGTTGTTCATGCGGAATAGCTCTTTGTTTTCTGTTGAAAAACAGCTCATTATTAACGTCTGATTTCCACGATGCTGGCCGGCGGTAGCCAAACGGATAAAGTCCTGGTGTTTGGACGTGAAGGTCACGGATTCGAATCCCCCGCCGCCGGTCAACTTCCGCATTTGACAGTCCTTTGTAAGCCGCAGCCAAACCCTCTCAAAAATGATATATGTCGTTATTTCATTAACAAAGAAAATAAAAGATTAAAGATTAAAAGGACTAAAAAGGCAATTATGCAAGCGTCTGACCAATGAACGGAAGCAGCTTTGGCCCATCCTTACTGGGTCTCGGTTGCATTCAGCAGCTATTCACCGACAAACCAGTTACCTACATGAATGCTGCATCATGTGGTTTACTAAAGTCCGATGAAAACGCAACACCGTAGACAAACAGCTCCGCGATTTTGGATTTCATCACGAGATCGTTCACTTTGTAGTATCACTATCTTTCTTCTGTCTTTTACTTCCCCTATTAATGAAATAACACTGTACACCATTTCTCGGGAAGGGGGCCGTAGCCAGCAGAGAGCTGCTAAGTGGGAAAGCTGACCGGCAGTAGAATGATTCGAACCCGCAACCTTCATGTTCAAACCTCACGACCTTACCCACTTGGTCACCGCCGGCCGTAGCTTGAAGCAAAACATCTATAAACTTTACCCTTGTCGTTGGACACCATCTAGATTCGATGCAAGTATCGGTTTGTATTTTTAAACTCTTCTTCGTAGACACAGTAAGTCCATTGATATTTTCACACGTATTCTCAACGGAACTTCCGCTCCTCCTCCCGTTCCCTCAAGGAGCGATGAATTTGATGGGAAGGAAAATGAAATGAAGGATTAAGGCAGAAAGAAAATCGACGTAGATCGAACTGAAACTGCTCCGCAAATCACGTGTTGTCCCTTGTTCCGATGACCTATGAGTAATCAAGTTATCCTGAATAAACTACCTTATTCAACACGTTTCTATAACGAGTTCATGTCCTTTTTTTGTTTAAAATGTCACTCTACTTGAAAACTATTTACCAAAAATCAGTAGTACATGCGGAATTGGGAAACTTGTGTTTCGAAAATATAGCTTAAGTTTGTCGGTGATCAGTTGCCAATCTAGTCCTGTTGTTTTGACCTTTGTATTCCAGCACGAGGTATCCATACCCGTCAAATAAATACTTCCTTTTTCAGTAACTCATCTGCATGAGGAGCAATCAATAATCCTATCGTGGACCAGTGGAAACTAAAAATACGTTTGAAGTTGCTTCTTAATTTCTTACAATTCATACAACACTGACATCCTAGGTGACTGTTGCTTCAGTAGTTGCCACAGTTCCACTTGTTCGAACAATTTAGCTCCCTTTTAGTCTGCCGAGTAAAAGGGGACTGACTTAAGGACAGAATTCAACAGATACAGTCTGCTATCAAGTCGTAGAGCTCGAAGAAAATACTTCCAGTGAAGCTTATTAGGCACACAGAATGCTCCTAGGTTCGAACAAACACAGATGAAAAGAACGTTACGAAGATGCATGAGATGTGTAAAAGAGAAAAACGTCGTATGGAATACTCTAACGAAAATGTGAAATACATTAAATTTGCGCGTTATCTACAACCAGGCTTCTTTCGTATTCATAGCGAAACAACGGTTACAAAATTACTACTTAAATGGCCCTTTGGAAGCGTATGAGTTTCCAAGATTTTCAAGGAATTCGTTTTTATAGATCGCCAATAGAAATCCTTCCGTTAGATCTGCCTAATCCGGGCAATTGGTCCTACGAGGAGCGTTTGTTGGCGAGAATAACTCGACCATTACAAACTACCTTCCTGTCGAATTTATTCCTAATAAAGACTCAACCAATTAGCATCTTGTGCGACAATGTCACCTGGGATATTCGGACTCCCCATGGCTTACTGGCTCCGCACTGTGATATTACAAATTAAATTAGACTTTACTATCCACCCACTGGTGACTCGTCGAATATATGGTTAGCAGTATTGTTCGTTCTTATTTCTTGCACGTTTTTTCATTGAATTATGAACGTAAGTAACTTGGAAATATCCTATCTTCCTCCAGCTTCCGTGCAACTTTCTCCTACCACATTTTTGTAAACTCAACTGGGTTGTCATTTGTTGACTCCCCAGTGAAACTCTTCCAATGGCGATCAAACTATGGTAAGCCTAATTCGCTCCATGCCATGCATTTTGCGTGATTTCTACCGATCTACTGGTCGTTGAATGGAACCTGAGAACACTATTAACCAACTTCTGATTGTCTAACGCGATGTTCAAATTCCAAGCCGTTCAACAATCAATCTAGGTGAAACCATCAGTCCGTGCTGATGGGTAGTCGGGGAGGGTAGGAGGTTGATGAAAGTTTTCATGTATGCATCTTTTTTTTAATCATCACTTCTGACACGGGAATGGAAACGAGGCTTTCGGTTCTCCATTGCCAGGATACTTCAACTTTGAATGTGACATCTTGCTGACGATATCACCTAAATGGGTGATGAATTATTTTCTGTCTGAACAAAAATGTCAGATGTCAGATCCACAAAAAATCACCAATCAGAAATGCGAGGGACACAAATTCAAAATCACCAAGGTATCAGACAAATCTACCACGTGATCTGTCGGCAAAATGGCCAAAGAATATATATTGCTGCATCATAGGTGACGTTGATTAATGGGATCATATACTTTCGAGGTCAGACAATGTGGGCATTTGAATCCATTCCACCATTCAGCTGATATAATCTACTTTGATTACAGCTACATACACAAGTATAAGATATCTAGGTATGAGATCGTTAAGACTACTCCTGTTTTCATTTCCAAACCTTTATAAACTACTTCTAATCGATAAAATTGTCACTTTGATTGGGAAGTGAATTGTGAAGTTAGTATCCAGAATTTTCCTTGTTTTCGTTTAAGCTTCCGAATTACTTTTCGTTGTTTTGTCTAATTAACTATCAGTACATTTTACAGCTTAATGTCCTGTAGAAAATTCACTTTTCTTTCTGCTCACTACTGCTGGTTTTGCTCTCTCAAGTCCATCTGACCACTGAAGTGATTATTTGAATTGTTCGTATTTCTAACGTAAACGATCGTTTAACTTTTTTGACGATTTCGGTTCTCGGTGTAACTTTCAAGTCATTTTCCTGGTCGGAATTAGATCATGCATTATTTGGATCCGGCGAGTGAAACATTTTGAGGCTTGTTCAAATTACTTGGTAAAGAACATCACGTGATTGTGGTCGCGTGGTCGAAATTCTTTGGGATTGTTTTAACTACCAGCTCAGTTTTGATAATGCCATTTCGTTTGATTCCCATGGAGAAACTTTGGAAATTCACCATTCAAATGTAACATTGAGCGAATCTTTTCTGAAATTGACTCACGGGAATCAATCTTTCATTGTTATCGTTCAAATGTTATAAGATATCCACAAAAGTCCCCTATGTAATTTAACCAGATCAAACTGAATGCTATTGATGTTCTTCATTTGTACCTGAACGAATGACTTGTTTGTATTTGAGTGTCCACACACGTGCACCAACGCATGCATATACACTTGAACGTGTTCACCTCGATTTCCAGTGTTTCTGATTGATGAGACCCAAGGGAGATATCTTCGCGCTGTGAAACATCAACGAACCAAGCCTTCTATACACACCCACATACTTTTGTGTACACATATATATATATATATATACATATGCATATATATGGTGATCCACCCATCAGTACATCAACACTAGGAAGCCTAAAATGCGAGCGCTTATCCAAAATAGACAAAGCTATTGTAGACGCAATATTAATACGCATATGCTAACAGATTCTGAATCGGTCTGGGCAGATTTTATTGAAGTGCACATTTTGTTGTATTGCTAATGTGTTATCTGGTCCCGTTCTCTCTCTCACACTCTCTCATTCTCTCCTGGTACGTGTATCTCTGCCCGCATTAATCAGCCTACCAGTTTGGTTTCCATGGTGGCACAAAAGTGTATACTGTTCTTCCATTTGGAACAGTCTGTAGCGGTGGAAGGAGCAATTTGAATAGCCCATACAATAAAGATTGTATTGTCTGTTGGATAATGAATGGCTAATTCCAAATCCTATAAGAAAGACTACGAGAGCAGTCAAAGATAGTTAACACACAGATATTGATCAAAGTATGGTCTAACTAACCACTTGCCGAAATCTGCAAACGCGTTTCCACTCACTGTTCAGCAGGGTGTTCGGCGAAGAAGTACCTATTTGGCAAAGGGCCATCAATCGAGCGATAAATCTTCGAAAGCACCAAAACTGAGGTATGTTTGAAATGCCAAATATCATGCAATATCCGTGATTTGGATTGTGAATCCGGAACAACATAGAAAATACCACTTCGCAGGTTTTAGCGTACACCTATTCTGTTCCAATTCGTTGGTCTAGTTCATTGTTAATTGTCTCCAATCAAAAGGGATTTTTGAAAAACATTTTCCCGGGAACATACTTTCATGAACAGAATCATTTTTTCGGAAATCTTTAATCCAGTAAAGTAATAATCGGTTTGAGTTGCCATTTACAATCATCATCTGTTATACATTCGAATATTTTCGTGCTTCGTCTTAAAATGTTTGAACGTTTGGAACATTACAAGCACCGAAATCAGAGAGGATTTTCCCACGAAAAGCTGGTTACGTAAATCGAAAGATTCCGAATGAGTTGTGACCAGTTCGAGACTCTCAAAACAGGCTACTCTGCTTAGCTTCGTATCGTCGGAAATCCCAGGACCGTGTTGTTCACAAATCCCGTTGACAAATTAGAAAATTAGGAAAATTTCGGTGAAGAATTTTGTCATCGATATCCGGCGACAGTCCAGCTTTCAATAGTTGTGGCTTCTTCTATCGTGAAGTTTGCCGGCGGTAAATCTATCCGTCGCCAGTCACTTTTCCATTTGACAACTTCGTGTTGACCGCCACCGGAAATGCTGACTATTGTTGTTTTAGTACTAAGGGAAATGAGTAGATTAAATAAAGTTTGTTTGTTGAATCACCTCGATCCTCTATCCACATGATTGGCAATTTAATTGATGGCGGGCGACAGGGAAGTAATGAACGGATATACCCATCAAGGTTCTCTTGGGACGTTAGACCTTGTTCCACGCAATAGTGTACCTGTCCAAGAACAGCTAAATAACCTGTTATTTGCAATAATCTTTACACAACTATATACATATATATACAGAAGGGGCACACTGTAATACTTGTTGATAGACGAAAAGAAGATACAAGTAACGCCGAATCCATTGAGTATTGTAAGTCGGATGGAATTTCAACTGATGACTTTACGCTTACGCGCGGTGTTCTGAAGCCAATTGGGACAATATTCACTTCCAGTTCATTGTCGCAGAATTACTTGCTTCAAATAAGGTGGTAACAGAAAAAAAGGTAAAGACAAAGTTTTGCTAAAATAACGACTGAAGGAACGTGAAAGTTCAATCTAGATGCTCAAGAAATTACCGTG
>LUCM01000550.1:62202-162534 GCA_008360955.1 Fasciolopsis buskii | reverse complement strand
TATAAAACCGTGTGTTTCCGAATTGATTGTCTAGAGAGGTCGAAAATATTAGGCGGACTTAGAAGCAAGAAATTATTGATTTATGAGAGTAAACAAGAGGTTGACTCATTTGAAGCTTTGTGGATTCTGACGTGGGCGTTTCCATCGAAAACGTTTCCTTGCCAGCTGAGATGACTTCATCAGTGCACAGGCAGTGATCTCTCTGGTCAGTTGGATTTATAGTAGCGCTGCCCTAGACTTGACCTTGACTCCAGAGTAAGTCGGCCTTGCGAGGTGCTTTGGCCTCGACCTTGGACTACCGATGTTACTAACATGAGGTATGTTGCTCACTTTGGCAACCTTACTGATTTTGGCAATGTTTTCAGTTCCAGTAATTTTGGTTTTGAGACCCGCTGGAACTTGAAGTGGTGTTGGATATTACAGTCATGAAACGGCTTCGCTTGTCCCAGACTCCAGAACTCGCATAACGGAAACAATATATGGTGGTGCACAATTCAGTCTGAAATTCACAGAATTGGTCTATTCGTATGGTGACCGCGGTATTCCGGATTTCGAGTCGCATGATGCAACCTCTGATTTGGTCATTTGGTTTTTGTCGTATGTTTGCGCCTTAGTCGACCAGCTACAGTCATCCCCGGAGTAAACAAATCCGCGTTCCTCCTTGGTTTCGGTTGACTTCGGGTGAAACGAGACTATTCGTTCGCTAGTTAAAGTGTGCACTCTGTCCAGTAGAAGTGGAGAACCAATATACATCTGTGATTGAGTTGTCACCTAGAAGGAATGATTTCGAAAAAAATGTTGTTGTGACTGGTTACGTCTACTTCTGAACGCATTCAATGTCCACTCTATCCCGATGTTATGATTCTTCGGAAATTAGCTTTACTTATGGTTCAGAGCTTAGTAGCACATCAATTTAAAATTGACCCACGAAAACTGCTGAAAAAACCAAACCAAAAAGCTGCAAAATCAAACTGACGATTCGATGCCAGTTCTCTTAGAAACACATGCAAGTTTTGGGATGGATTACTGATATGTTTTACTCTTAAAACTTATACTTAACCTTTTAAGTCAATTCATGACACGTGGCCAAATTTATTTAACATCACGGGTACATTCTAAATGCCAACTAAAAAAGTGAGCTTCACAATAAATGTGAACGATCAGTTTTCGAAGGATTAAGGATTTCGAACGTGATAGAATTAGGATGGGCAGTTTTTCGACCTAGGTGATTAATAACTAACATAAAACAAACGGCTAATGAGTTGTTCGAATTGGCTGGCCCGCAGTGGCCAAGCGGGCAAGGTCGTGGAGCTTGAACGTGAAGGTCGCGGGTTCGAATCTCCGCAGCGCCGGTCAACTTCCCCATTTGACAGCCCTCTGTTGGTCGCGCCCTGAAATGATATACACTGTTATTTCAATAATAAAGGAAGTAAACGATAAAAGATAAATTGAACTCCATAAATAGGACAGGTTTTCCGCACATTAATCGACGGGAAACTTCAAAATTTGTTAACATTGCTAATATTGCAAAAATGGCAAATCATATACGCATAAACTGGGCCAACTGTTTGAATGTCATTTTGAATTCCTTGGTGAAGTCTTGCTATATATATATTTTTATATATGCGTTACCGATCATCGTTTTCTTATCGTTAAAATAATACGATGATAAAAACTCCGAGGGAATCATTACTTATTTTCTTCGTAGAATTTCTTTTTTCGAATCAGCTTGGATAAATAGTGATAGGGATTATGTACGGTATTTTGATGATTTGTTAGTCAACGATAGCTTTTCACTCTCCACCGGGTAAAATTTCCACCGTTGATATCCGTAAGGTTCGAGTACTTGCCAGGTCTAAAGAAGCATCAGCAAATACCATGAATTTATTTACAAGTCCTTTTTGTATAGGCCTGTTTGTAGACCGTAATTATGTGAATCAAGCATGAATGAGACCTTGGATGTATAGGTAAATGCGTCTGAACAGGAATAATGAAACCGTTCTGGAGCACGTAATTCCTGAATCATAAAATAACTCGTTTGTCCAAGAAAAGCATGCATTTCTTCGCATATTCTACTCGCGATTAGACACGTATTTATAGGCTGAAGATAATTACACAACTCTAGTGGTAATTTCCGTTAACTGAGGCCAAATACTGGTGGCTTATCGCGAACAGGGAAATTTTCATCCATACAGGATCTTGGTTTACACCATAGATGACCTCACGTCAAGGTCATTTGGGCGCACTACGTTTATCGTTTACATTGTTACCTTGACAGTGAAATGTGGTAGATAAGGAAATGCTTTCGATGCATTCGTTGATTTAATGTTTTTTCGTTTCAACTTTACCAACACTTAACATTGAATAAGGCCGCTATTTGTATTATCTTAAGCAAATAGATAATGCTGGGAGCATAAGTTTCTTGGACGAGATCAATTATACCCGAAAAAAATCACAAAAATACTTGTGTTCATGTTTGAATTTCATGACAGAATTTCTTACCGAGACCGGAATCTGGATCTTCTCCAAAGTATGTTTCGTTCCGCAGGGTGATAATCATAGGAGGTTTCTTAATCAATGTACACTTGCTTAGAAATTACAAAGCTTCTTGGGGTATGAAGTAAAAGCAGTTTCATATTACAGATTCTAGACGAGACATCATAAAGACGAAAACATTACTGAAGGATAATGGTGGACTCATCGATCACCATTGTTTATTGATGCTGGTGGATTCATGGCGATACACGAGCCAAAGTGTTGTGAATTATTCTCACTTTGTTCTTTCCAACGAGCTCGTGATGTGCCATGCTTAAGATATATACTTGGTGACTGAAATGGGATATATAATAAACTCCTAGCCTAGTTGCTCACTAGGGATCTCTAAAGCTTGGGAATAGATCCGCAAACTGAAGTACTTACTTTATTAGGTGGCCGCGTACCGGAGAGGAGATTGTTCAGGTGACACTCGTCGCGTGAGTTTCAATTATATATTTATATGTATATATTTCCCGCCACAATCGAATCTGCAGCATCAGAAGTGTGCATGGAAGCTCTTCATCGAAGAGTCCACAGAAGAACCACAACTGTGATTCGTTGATAATTCTTTGTCAGTTGGGCTGAACCAACCTTAGGAACGAGGGCAGAATGCCCCAGAATATACATATGTATATAGTACAGAAGCAGCAAGTAGTATCTAGATGCGTGAACAAAGTTTGCGCAGCAGCACACGACACGACCGGTTTCGCGATTATTGTCGCTCGTCAGGTATGCGTACCCGATGCTCTCTTGTCCAAACATCCACATACGTGTACACTCCGAATTGATATTTCCCGCCAGAATCGGATCTGTAACATCAGGAGTGTGCATGGAAGCTCCTCATCGAACAGTCTTATATATATATGTATATTCTGTTGGACCCAGATGCTTGGACTTAGGATTTCAAGATCATGCTCAAATCCATCGAAAATTACAAAACATTGACAAACCAGCAATTGGTGCCGCGGTTTTTGCTCCTTTACTCCTAAAATATCGGAAAACGTGTAACGAAGTTTTGCCAAAACATGATGGCCGACCCAACTCACAATCTCCGACCCAATATTGGCAAATGCTTTTCTACACCCGACGCTAATTTCAAGCTTAGACACCAAGATGCACTCACAAAATATGACGTTTGTCTTTTGTAGTGGGTTAGTTTGATCGGTTGCTTGCTGACACCGACAATACTAATGAAAACTGCATATCGGAGATCATTGCAACTTTTCTTTCGTGTACCATGTGTGAACTTCATTTAGTTTAGTGAATATTTAGGGAAATAATCCTCGTATTCGAACTATCACGTGCATTTCATGCTTAGTTGTCCCGGAGAGCAATGCGAATATCCCGTTCGGAATCTTCGGTTTTACAATTTCTGTCCTACGAAATGTGATGATGTTTATCGAAGGGACTACGATAACAACAACGAGAACGGGATTAAGGACAACGAGGAATGACAACAACGACATCGCACAACAGCCGAGGCGAGTTCAGTAAAATCCGGCAAGTTTTTTGACAAGATTTAATGCAGGACTCTTCCTTAAAAAACTGTCTGGTTCTCATACCTATTCACAAGCTATTTATCAAGATGTCAGACAAAAGTCTCACCTGTTTTGGAATCATTGGAAGAAAGAACCTTCGTATTCCACCCGGTGCAGATGCTTGCTACCAATCGGGAAACGTTACTCATCACTGGTACATTCATTCTCGGATCAAGTGCTATGATTTTGTCAAATACAAAAACATAAATGCGACAGTAATATTGATTAATACATGAGTAAGCATTTCTATTCTTTCCGAAAGGGCATCACGGTCATATAAATTACCATTGAAACTTCTACTTGAAAATGCAAAGGTCGTCGCTGGCTGACCATAGTCAGGATGAGATTAATTGTGTTACCGGTTCTAACAACGGACGTACAGAGCTTGAGTTGTTCTTGTTCGCCTTTGTAGGAAGAAACTCATTAAAGAAAATGTTGGACACGTTTACCTCCTACGAAAGCCGTAAATGGACGACGATCGTCTACCAACATCGAACAGTGTTAACACCTTCAATTCGCTTATTTTCTGTCCTATTTTCACTAGGACTGATAAAGTACATTTGGGTGGACATTTACCGAGAACGAAGATGCTTGACGAGGATATGTATGTCACGCAATCTGTGAGGAAAGCACTTGGATAGGTGGAGTAATCCAATAAACAGTCCATGTGAGTTTGATAATTTCTCGAGACTAGTCGCTCCTAACGCCCAGAGTGTAGCAAGAATCTTACGAACTGTTCTCGAGAACACCGTGTTTGGATGTCAAGGGCTAAACAAATTCAACCGCCAATAGCCCTGGTAACAACAATACAGTAGGTAATGTTCTTCGTAGGTCTCGACAAATCACGGTGGTAGCATTTATCCAAAACAAAAACGATGATATAACTGTGTCTGTGATATATCCAAACAATTCGCAACTTATTCGATTGAGTCTGATGAATTCGTGGATGGATCACGGCATTTTTAATGCGGTAATCTCCCCGGAAACCGAGACGATTGTGGCTGTATTCGTTTTCACAAGGAACGTCGCCCAAGTGAACACCTGACCCATTAAAAAGCAAAGTGATTCATTTGGTTTAATAAACAGTAAATTGATTGGATTCAGGATAATTGGACTGTAAAGACTCGTATTGCACAGGCATTGATCATAAACAATCTATTCTCGAGATTGTAACTGACTTGCGTAATAGAGCACCATTAAAACCGTGGTCTTGTTCATCCTGTTCAATATCTGTACTCCATGCACCAAGCATGATTAATGCTGAATAATGCTGAATACCCAAAGTTCTCTAATCTCTACCAAACTGTCATGATTTCGGCAGTATCGAATACGTGGCAACAAAATTCAACGGAAAATTTGATTTGACATGAAATTACACAGGATCTCAATAGGTCCGACATATTTCCAGGGCCGAGTGCAAACAAACTGTTGTCCACGAAAAAGGTAAAATAGAAAAAAATTGATTGACACATTTTACGAATTAGCTAACTTTACCAGTTTATCGATTTTTGCAGAATGATGACCAAATTATTCGGAATTGTGTCCAAACTGTCAGAAATGCCAACAGACTGCCTTGTTTTAGTCCATTCAGATGGATGTGAAATTTTGCTCAACGGGCATAAGCAAATTTGTGCGAACACAGTGCAAGGTGCCATGGTTACTTGAGCGATAACCCATAGATAGGACAAAGATACGAGCTACCTTCATCTTGCTAAATTGAAAGGCAAAACTTTTACATCTAATGTCAAATCGTATTGACAGTAACCCAAATAACTTTTGTGATCAGTCTCGAAATAATGTGGAAAGTGGAAAATGGTGTATGAGTAAATTACAGAAGAAAAACCGCAGCCGTACGCTAACCGAGAATACAAGCAAATTGCCCAAGTCGGATGTTCATTCAAACATGTTTTTTTCCCGGGAAGTTCCTATCAAATAGCCTCTCATTGAGCTTGTCATTTCGGGTAATTTAGGACACGATCCAACGCGAGTTTCGAATGTCTTCGAGTGTGGTTTTTGACCTTACGATCGTTCGATAGTCTTAAACAGAATTGGCTTTTAGCTATTCTCAGGATTAAACAAACCTGTTGTAAGTCGCTGATAACGTGCAAGTAATTGCGTGATATTTCGCAGCTTGGCTTCTGGAATTTGAGGGGTGGGGGGGGGAGGGCGTAGAGGGATGGGGACCAAATGATGCAAGGAGTGTATCGAAAAATCGATGCGCCATGTACTGGTTTAAATTTTGAATGACATAATGTTAATAACACGCAGCGTTGTTGGTAGATGTAGTGTGCCAACGTTTCGACTAACGTGGGTAGTCTTTATCAAGGTTTGGTTGTAAAACTTGCCTTGAGAAGGACTACCCACGGTAGTCGAGACGTTGGCGCATTGCACCTGCCAATAAGGCTGTGTTATTAACATTATATCATTCACAGGTAGAGGATCGAATTACAATTTTTATAGTTACCATGTTCTCTTTGGTTTTACGGAACGCTTTGCCATTTTGAATCCCAAAACCCGAAATATGTCGTTTTGCTTTCCATCGATTTTTGAGGCTATTTCGTCATTTTCATGTCACGTTTTCCCTCTTGGCGTTCTCTAATTTGGGTCATTTTTTGTATTACTTTTCATGCGTATGTTTGCAATAATGGCTTGATCAAAACTGTAAACCAAGTAGAACGACAGAATTAGTTATTATGCGATATTAAGCCCAAACTTGGTCCTAAATATCAAAAGAACCACTGTACGACTGCGTTGTCCTCGTTGGTTCGAATTCACCAGGCCCAACGTCGAACACAAACCGGTAGACGAACCATTGTGAATCGAATGCGTTAGCCTATAAACTATTCGGACGGGCTAACAGTGATATTGACAGCGCGATGATGAAACACCTATCGGTTATTGATTTACAAGGCCACGAGCCGCTGGCCTACATCAGTCGACCACCATGGACGGTCAATTTGTCTGCAGTGCATGAAGAAATTGGTCATTTTTTACACGTAAAAGGAGCGAAACTGCTTCGATCCCCGTCAGTGTTCGCCAAGACATGTTTACAACTTCATGTAGCCAGGGGAAAATCTATAGTCGTCGAACCAAAAGAGAAAGTGTCGGTAAAAACACAAGTGAAATTGTCAGAAAACCAGGATATTAGTTTATTGCCGGACGCATAAACCAAGATCATATCTACTCGTTCCGTGGACAGATGTTGGTCAAAATGCAAGATGGACGTCTGTTGACCGAATTTGTCGATGACCTCGCGATCTTGCCGCCAACAGTAACCTTGAAAAAATTCAAGATGTCTGATCACTAAAACGTGTAATCATATATATATATATCATTACAAGAACATGTATGCTGATAGCATACCAACTTGGGATGGACATGGAAACTGTGCCTGAGTTGGAATACGCTAATCATAAAATAGTCATAATTTTTTATTTTCCTGACAAATTTTGCCTTTCGATTATTTTCCAGTTATTTTCGAGATTTTCCATTCACTCAGTCCTGTTTGGTTGTAAACTGTATCCGTCTTTTTGTCAAGACAACGCTACCGGTTGCCCGTTCGACCTCTCGAGTGGGCTGGAACAAGCAATTTACAGGGGCAGCACAAAAGATGTTGCGCCGAAGGCATATTTCGAAGAGCATTCGATTTGTTATAGCACTGGTAGAAAGGCCTCGAAAATGAACGATAATAATAAAAATGCAATCACTTGGTAACCGTAAACAACACATCTCGGACGAGAAGGCTAATGTGGTATGGAATTACTATCGTCGTTCTCATTTTTATGAATGAATTTACAAAAATACACTGCTTCCGGGATTATGGCCGCAGACGGCAAAAAGCAACCAAGTGGAGAATTAGACTAGAGATTGAAATGGTATGCTATTGACGGTCTGATTACCACCGGTCGGATTCGGAGCTATAACTATTATAATTCATTGGGCCGGCGTTGGCCAAGCGGGTAAGGTCATGGCGTCTGGATGTGAAGATCGCCGATTCGAATCTTCCTACCGCCGGTCAACTTCCCCACTTGGCAGTCCTCTGTTGGCCGCGGACTCCTTCCTGAAAACTGATGTACATTGTTATTTCATAATGAAGGAAGTAAAAGATAAAAAATCTGATCCGATTGTCTCGGATTCATGAAGTACTATCGTTAATTGATATAGGTGACGTAAGATTACATAAATGTATTTACAGATATACATATACGAAGGCGATAACAAACGCGTAAGTGGGGTATGTTCGCAAACTGGCATATAGATGCTCAATTGGCAACACCCCGATAAAAAAATGATCAGCAATCCAGGTATGTTCTATTGCCACAGATATGAATATCCAACACACTTCGAAACCTTTATTTCCATACGTTATAAAAGGTCCGTTGTGTTCTTATTTTTTCTTATATGCCTCATTCAAAATGTTATTTGTTATGACAACTATGTCGAGAAATGTTGTTGCATGCATTAGCAACAAAACCGGAAGTTTGGATTCCACCGGTTTTGAAGGATAAAATTATTAGTTCGTCATCTATCCAGTTCTCAGTTTGTGTTCAGTTCATGGCTCGATTGCCCTGTGACACGATTCAGTCTGCCTTCCAAATAACAACTATCCTGTCGAACTGATTCATGTGCAGAACCGAGAACCCGACTTGCTAATACACGGAAATGAACTTGAGAATTGGTTTGCTTAAAATTACGCAAAATCAGTTTAAAATTTCCTCAAATAACCGATATGAAAAAAAAATCCAAATCAAATCAAACGATATTGTTTTTTACATCCGGCCGTGAATGAATTTTCAATTCGAACTAGGGTTAAATTTTCAACATGAATTGATTGCTGGAACAATACCCAATTCATGGGGTTTGTAGCCAGAGTAGATATACCATTAATAACGTTCGTGGTAAGTAGTTATTTTCGCCCTTTGTTCGATCAGTTGACAAAAAAATTCCATTGATTTAGTTTTATGTTTCCTTTTTGTTAAAAACTAAGGAAATTCAAAATTTACGATTTTCCGCCATACGTATTTACGCGCTAAACGACAACTGTTACAACAGTTATGTAAATCAAACAATTGATAAACAATGTGATTTTTATTCCTAAAATTCCATAAAAAACTGAATATAGGAAAACAGTGAAAAACTAAATAAGCAAAACGCATCTTTGCCCCTGTTCGCGCTCCAACCGACTTAGCATGTTATTCAGTTTGGTAATTTGATGACCGGAACGGATTTGCAATCTATTCTCTAACGATTTATTAAAGTTAGTCTTCATACTTTCCAAAGGAGAAGGAACGTTTTGTATTTATATTCTGAAGCCGCAGAACTCGTTGGAATTTGTCGTTTTGAAAACGTTATCCGTTGACCACATTTCTTCAGGATTGACTGTTTACCCATTTTCAAAATATGATTCATTTTGCAGATCAAACATCTACCACGCGAAGCACGGGACTTGTCAAGGCCGGTATTTCTGTTTAGCTTACCTAAACACTAACCAATATTTCTTCTCGTGTGATTTGTATATATGTGTTGTTTAATTGTAATTGGATGTTTTGCAATGGAAAGGCCAATATATGTACATCATCCACAACTGGTTGGTCTAGTTTGAGAACCACGGATGAACGTGTACGAACAGTCTTATTTTGATCACATTTCCGTATAGTCTGGATGATGTTTACGAACGGCTTCAAATCAAGAACAGTGCACGACGAATGAAACTCCAATACGGTGGACATTATTTTATTGCCAACTTGTTCATTCGTAAAACTAGAAGTGACCCTTGGAATGAAACTTTATGGAATAATTGATTAGTGCTACTTATTTAACTGTCTCAATAAATCTACAATCGCTCATTAAGATTGCAATGAACAAAATTTTCCTAATGATTACTGAAAACAGACTAATGAACAGTAGAGAATCCCCATGAGGATTGGACGATTACTCGTGATCTGTTCCATTCAAAAGTTTTTTGACAGAAGTCATTAGGTAACGGTTCACAAAAAAAAAACAATAGTTCAAATAAATAAACAAATAAATTGCTCTAATCCGCCCGATTGTGCTGGAATAGAAATCATTTGAACTCAATCGCTAATGTTTTGCTTTCTGTGAAATGTTCTTGGCTAAACTGTAATCATTACACGCTCTGTGTGTGTGTGTGTGTGTGTGTGTGTGTGCGTGAAACTGTGCGCCTAGCAATGCGCGTCTAGGCTGGGACAAGAATAACCGACACATGTGATTGGACAATCGAAGCGTCTCCAAAATGCCTGAGTCCGTCGGTGCTCAGGATATTTCGAATGGGCAATCGTTGTCCACCAATTTTGATTGGTCAACACTCGAACAAATTGGACACACACAAAGAGCTCCCGAAAGCGATAGACCAAGAGTAGACAATCACAAATTTGATTCTTCTTGTTCATCACAGTCAACAAAACTCCCGTCATACTCGAAAGATACGGGATTTTGATGCTCACCCATTGACCTAAACTTTTTGAATTCGATATGCCATTTTAAACATTATCCAATTTGGTATCGTGTGAAATCGGATCCAACATTCGTCATGGATCCTATCTGTTATTGGTGTATTTTGTTCTATACTAGCTTTGTCTCTTTTTTTTCCGGTGTGCTGACCATCAGCACTATGGAGCAAAGCACGGAAGTTATCGAACTTCATACAACCGTACAAGAAGAGAGACCTGTAGGACAAGTGATTATGCGGTTAGCCGAAGAGATTGGACAGTACGATCAAAAACCGCAACACTTGTTCCATACATCACGCGAAAGTTTACGCTTTCATCTATTACCAACCCATGACGCATCGTTGTTTCATATCAACGCTGATGGATCTTTGGTGATTGCCAAACGTTTGGATTACGAAGAGCTCTGTGATTCAGCACGTATGGCTCGATATTCGACTCCTCAAATCGGACATCCAACTGTACATGACCCTCTAACCCGATCGATTCAGTCCGCATGTAGATTAACCGTGCGAGTTCTTATTTTGCAAGCAACAATTCCGATAGGAACACGCAAAACGCAAACCGGCAATGAGAATGTCGTTAACTCAGCTGGAACGCAACGTAAGCTACGAACTGTGATAATTACCATCAATTTAATTGATGCCAATGACAACCGTCCTACTTGCACACTCAGTCGACATCATATGCTAGACGCGCCAGTTTACTCGGGTTCCGAATGGATTGAGGTGCCGGAAAACACACCGATTGGTACAGTTGTAGCCACATGGAAATTGACAGACAGAGATACCGCTTCAAATGGGATAACCGATGCTCGTCTTCTTGGAACAAAAAACGGGAAAACAACTCTTCTGACAACTGGTGAATTGCCGTTCCGATTGCAGTTTGATCAAACCATTGGTCCGTGGACAACAGTCAAATTGAAGTTGATCTTATCGAAAAGTGTGGAATACATCAATCAGCAAACAAACAGTCGAGACAATCCAGACGATTTTGATGTGTACAATTTGAAAATTTTCATCCTCGATTCCAAAGATATCAGTGACGGTGGAGCTTGGAATTCTCCAGTTGTGACAACCACAACGGCAGCGAATTGTCAACTACAGGTGCGCATCAGTGACATTAACGATCACAATCCTGTGTGGATCAGTCCGATCAATTTTGTCAACGGTCAACCGTTGGAAATGGAATTGACCGAAAGTAAATCTTACATCCAACGCGATTTGGTTCGTCTTAAAGCTACCGATGATGATCGAGGGCCGAATGCTCGAGTGTCCTATCAATGGGCACGTCAAAATGGCTTTAATTTTAGCCAAGACACGGCAGACATATCCACGGAATCATATCAAGAATTGATCTATCGTCTTTTCTATTTGGATGCGAATACCGGCTCGTTGCAACTACGTGGCTCCAATTTGGATTTCGAATCGATTAGTCGCTTCCATCCACGGAAATCTGACAGTGGTCTGGCTCCGGGACGTTTGCCCATCACATTATACGTAGTTGCAGTTGATCAACCCGTGAACCGGAGTGAACAACGAATGAGTCCAGTTGGAACGATTATAATTTGGTTATTGGATGCAAACGATCATAGTCCACACATTCAAATCATTGGATTGCACAGTTCTGTCGAATCGCCCGTATTCCCTTTCCCAGTCACAAATTCGGCCACTTACCCGCAAATTTTGTACGTGACCGAAAATTTGTCACCAAACGAACCGGTCGCATTTGTTACCGTCACGGATGAGGACAGTGAAGCCCATGGTGGAATTGCTTGCACGTTACACCAGTCCACAATCGATCGTAATCAGCCCGAACCTGTTAGTTTTCAACTTGTTAAAGTAGAACAACAAACCGTATCTGACGAGTCATCACAAAGTTACCTAATGCCAGATATGATACGTAAACCGGATGCTTCTCGTTCGGTGAATTACAAACTGATTACAACACAAAGTTTGGATCGAGAAAGTACACCAACATATCAATTAAATTTATCGTGTACCGACAGTTTGATTAGTACAGCTTTGGATCCGGTTACGAGACTCACTTCGAGTCGACTGATCGAGATCGTTGTGGTCGATCGTAACGATAATCCTCCGCGTATTGTTGGAGTAGTGGATCGTGCCACAGGCAAATTGAACTCGAGTACTACAACCAACGGGGCATTTGTTTGCACAATTCGTGAACATGCAACTGTGGGGACAAAAATTTGCCAACTGCGCGCGGAAGATCCCGATCAAACGGGAAAGTCATTGGCTGTGAACTCTGCGTCCGAGAGTTTTCACTGGTGGCTAGAAGATTCTGTCCGGACATTGATTGATATCGAACGCGAGACCGGATGGTTGATAGTAAATGGTCATGGAAAAATCGAACCTCTGGAACAATCACTGACCTCTGACCTGACCGGTCGTATTGATTACGCCAGATCCTCATCAAATCTAGATCGTGAAACTTTGTCAGAATTGTCTTTCACCGCGTACGTGCAAGATATACCACACACAAACGAAGATAGTCGACTGACCGCCAGTGCAACAATTCTACTTCGAATCACAGACATAAATGATCACGTGCCTAAAATATCGAAATATAATTATTTTCAAATATCCGAGGCAGCTGCTCCGGGCACAGTGATTGGCAATCTCGAGGCGTTGGACGGGGATGAGCCGAATCACCCGAATTCGGCTCTCACCTATACAATTTATTCACACGGAGATCGTGTCGACAAATTTGTACCGGGATCACAACCACGCGAAACGCCGGTTTTGCCAAGACGCCCAGGTGATCCTAGCGCTGGAGAAATTCAAGATATCAAAGTAAGTCATACACGCATGTTGAATTTTTAAGGCATTTTGAATGGTTTGCCACGTGAACGAATCGCGTAAAGTGCGATTCATACTAATGTGTGACAAACTTAACTGAATTTGGAAAACCTCAACATCGTCAGTGGTTTTTGACTGATCGGGTTTAGTGAATAAGCGATAATATTTTTGGGCTTGTAAGGTTAAATTCAGCGTCGGCCTTAACTGATCCATCCTTCTTGTTGTAACCTGTGACTGCCAGCGGACTCGCTTCTAAACTAGTACAAACTATTGACACAAGAAACATATTTCCAAACTGATTTGCTAATTAGTACATTTTCACGTGTCCCTCATGATGTGGATTGGCTCCGTTTCGTATTTTACATCAAAAACAAAGTGAAACATGGTAAAACAAAATTGACTAACACTTCTCTGCATCTGTCCGGATCAAAATATGATCTTCAACCGACACTAATATGTTTACTCCATATTCGTATGAATTTTCCCAAGTCCTTATTGCTGACGGATCGTAAACACTGATTTGATGGAGATACCAATTCGATGAATATCATGAAAAGCTGCAATCTCACTTTGTGCGCTTTTGAAATTACTTCGTTTAAGGGTGAAGTGCATCCTTTGGTCAATCGTAATGACAAACAAACATTAAATTACGAAAAACTGTGAACCTACGAACCATCAGCGGTTTTTCTACTGACTAAAAGAAGAATCGATACTCCGAAAGTCTAGGCATGTGCCACTGATAAGTTTCAAGTATATCGGCGGTCTTATCGACTACTGTGATATTTTTCCATTTAGAAACGAAACTAAGCACAAAAGGGATACTGATCTGGCGAACACAAAATTACATTTGCTAAACGCTACTGCTTTACAAAAAGTGTAAAAATAAATCGGATACTGTTATTGGGAAATTGCCTCAGCTACTAGTTACCGCAGTCTACTAGAGAGGATTACATTTCTGACCAATCAACGTGAACCAGAAAAATAGCCCACCGAGACGGGTTGGGCTAATGGAAATCGAACCCGGGACCTTATTGTCCACATCTGCATTTTGATTTAAGCCAATCAATTTCAAGGTAATTGAAAACGAGTTCCCATGTTTGACAAAGTCAGTTGCTTGTTTTTATAGATGCTAATCCTATTGATAATAGGCTAATTCTAATTCACATGAAAGTTCATGTCAGACGAGTTGACAAATTCGTGTTATGAGTTAGAATTCTAAATTATGACCAAGTCCAAACATTTGTTGATTACAAATAACAAAACAAGAATGAAATTCACGTTTTTTTGTTCCACACGTCAAGTCGATGTAATCACAGCTCAGTGCCATTTGTTTCAGTTATTCATTCATTTTGAATGTCAATCCTAGTAACCGAATTGCCCATTTACTGAGACATAACCGAGAAATAACTACGAGTTGGGACTTGAAATTCACTGGGTGTGGTACCCTGTCCATGGGTTACCTGGTTATTTTCCTCCTGAGAAAAATGTGTTTGTGATTGTTCCGTTCCGAGGGTGAGTGACATCGAGGGGGGATTGATATGAACGGTCGTAAGGACATATTTGTGAAACTGACTTACCGTAACTTGCAGTCAGCTCGTCGTAGGTTCACACCGCCGAAACGGAAAAACGACCAATAGGATGTTTTGATCGATCGACTGAAAATGTGCCCGTCAATAATACGGTCGGGTGAATCACGCGCCTCGGGGGATGATAGAAAAGTTCCGTATACTTGCTCTCGTTCTCGCGTTCGCATGGCAACATTCGTCGTGCAAATCAAACTGTGACACATCAAATCAATAACCGTGGTTCCAGATTGTGTGCAGTTGTAAAATTGTTACCGAATGATGATGGACTTGGGAAATATATTTTTTATTCATTAGCAGGAAAACTGTATGAAGATATTCAATAAGTTTTATCTGATTTTCGATCACATAGATAACTGTATCTTTATATTGACAGTTTATCTTTGAATAAAACAAAATAAATCGAAAGGATAAAAGATGAACAGAAGCAAAAATCAGAAACGGAAATATAGTTAACTAAAGGGTGTCACTTCAACGGTAAATGCGGATTGATACAAGGAGATGGATGGATAGAATGTGTCGGATACATCGATAGATAAATAGAGCAATGGATAGATAAATGGATAGATGGATGGATGGATGAATGAATGGTTGGATGGATGGATGGATAACTAGATGTATAGATAGAAAGACAGACAGATAGATAGATAGATAGATAGATAGATAGATAGATAGATAGATAGATAGATAGATAGATAGATAGATAGATAGATAGATAGATAGATAGATAGATAGATAGATTAGATAGATAGACAGATAGAAACAGAAAGAATGATACAGAAATAGATGGGTAGATAGTTTGGTAGATAGATATATAGATAGATGAATAGATAAGCAGGCAGATAGGGTTAGATAGATAGATAGATAGATAGATAGATAGATAGATAGATAGATGGATGGATGGATGGATGGATAGATGGATAGTTCAAAACGGGTGGACAGAGTGACAGATAGAAACGAGTGGATGGAAGGAAAATAAACTAGGAAGTTACTGATCGGCTAATTACATTTTATGTCACTTCAACCATGAGGTATTTTTAGACGCTTGTGCCAAATGAATACTGTATTGAATAATGGTTGTTCGAATTGCAACCGTCAAGTGACAAATCCATCGGCATCTCATGATGTAGGCGTGTAACCTTAACCAGTCAATTTTTTCCATTTGGTCTAATCAACTACGATTGGTTCCTGTGGATATCTAAGCAATAAAGACTAATTTTGTAAAAATTTTAAATTGTATGAAACTGAGATGCGAAAAGATTATCGTCCAGTTTTGGACTGCATCATAAATTAAAATGCCTCGATCGGTAATGGATGCGTACGCCAGAAATATGCGTACCCGCAAAAACCCCAAGGTATATTGGTGTAAATGCATCTGTTTCCAATTTCGGCAACCTTACTTCTGAGCAGGGGCACATTTTTCTGTTAGGCTAGCGAGTGATTTATGTGTTTTTTCATTCGGTCCCATGTTAGTGTAATGTGCACGCTGCTTGGAACACGCCCGGGACGGTCAGATGTCATCGACCAGGGAACAATACATGATTGGTTCATTAATCAGAACCGGTGACGCGTACGTAAATTTTGCCCTATTTTTTCCCAGAATTCTTCCAAACTCACAATGTGGAAAACGTTTTTCCGTCCGCAAATGTTTGGGATGTAAACTGACGATCTAATTAAGCCCGATAAACAGGAAAACGTGAACTAGTGGACTAAAATGAATGCCGTTTACTAGACAACCACGGTGTGTCATCTGCGGATGGTACGGTCACAGTCGACTTTTTGGCCAGACATGGATAAATGAGAGTGATCTGTTCCACCTATGGCGTAAAACAGAATGGTTTTCAATCACACTAAATGAATAACTGGGCTATAGTGTGAAATTACCGCCCAAGTCAGTTTGATAAGGGTATAATCGTGCTAGTTCCATTGAATTATCAACAAGAACAAAAGATTGTTCAGTCGCATGTAAGCAACATTCTCGCTCAGTCTGTGACTGCCAAATCAAATTGTGCGGTACCGTGAATCTAAAGTAAACAGAGACGATTTCTGTTGAATATATCCTGTGATTGGACTGTCTACTGTCGATGATTCGACCGGACAGTATTTCCATTCCCAAACACCCAATTAATGGTGGGTAAGAATTTCTAATGATCAGATGAAAAACGGCAATTTCAAACAACCTTTTCTTGTTCATATATACTAATCGTTGCTTAGCACGTATCTTGTACGAAGACTCAGCGTCGTTGACCGGTGATCATAGACAACGGTTTTGGTAAAATATTAAACGGGGGAAAGTATTTCTTTTGCTTTTGTGTAGACAAAATAAATGGACCGAGCTAACACTTTGGCCGATAAAATCACACAAAAATTGTTAACCACGTGGCAGAATTAGTCTTTTGTTACCGTTTGGTTGCGCGGTTTCCCTTTTTTCAAGTCTTTTCAAACAAACTTCATGGCCATTAGGAAATGATTGCACGCTTGGACCGAATGTCAGTGCATTGCTTACGGCCTTCACGTGACCTTGAACGTGAATCATGCGAAACCAGCCGACAAGCAGCAATTCACTGAACAAATTAACACAGATGAGAGGATGTCCAAAACACACGTTTACCGTTTGGGTAACAAATATTAAAAGTTCTCCTTAGACCGGATGCGAACGGCTAAATGGTTTACAAGTCTAACCGGTTTTCTCGGCTTTTTACGAGTTTTTCATTCGTTTCTTGTCAGCCATAAAAGTTAATTTCGGGCAATTAAAAATATTATTTGTTTTTATCTTGCAACTGTACAACATTTCAGTATGATCAAACTCAAGACTAGTCGCAACTAAACAGGTGACAAAATTCTGTACCGGTTTGTTGAAACCAAGTACACGAGTCATGTGTCACCGGGCCGTGTGTTGTTTTATTTTCGTTTGTAAAGACCCATCGTTCACACCATTACATCACCACCAACATGCCGAAGCGTTCTAAATAAACAATTGGTTTTTATTCATATCATACGAATTCCCATTTGATCGATCCCAACTATATAGATGTGAACAATTTTAGCCGTAAATTGTGAAGCGTTATGGATAGAAAAGTGAAAACACCGGAACATTCTCTGACGGGCCCATTACAAATTATTTAGCACAATAGTAAAACCTCCGTCCCGTGTCAAACATCGGATGAGTACAGTCGAGCTAGCGGATTCGGTCAGATAATTTAGTAAGAGAAATTGGTCTCACTCATTTGGACTTCATTTTCAGAAATATACAATACTATTACCGACGTGAATAGAAACAGGAAGGTTGGTAGCCTCCGATGCATTCCGGAAAATTTGGCTACATCTTTCTCAAAGTCCGCCATGATCAAGGTGGTTATCTTTGGAAGGTGAATCAAGCATATTTGTTCGGCCAAAATGAATATCACACTCGGTTACAAACAGAAAACAGTAACTATATGAGTCACTCAAGAGCTTGGGATATAAGTAGACAACCGGCAGTTGAAGATATTGGTACATGTTAGTAGTAGTCAAGCTCTGTAGGTCATATCCAAAGCCTCCGTCATACATGCAGAGAAGTCATCTATCAGTTGGGGTCGATTGCTTTGCGCTAGCGGCCAGTAGCCGTGTAAATCACTGGTGGATGGGTGCAACATCATGCGGTGAAGTTCAACAAACCATTCAGAGCCTGCCCGGTAGCGTAATGGCTAAAGCGTTCGACTGAGAATCGTTCGTCCCGGATTCGGGCGCGGTGGATATGAACTGCCGATGATTCCTAACAAGGATGAAACAGCTGTACAGTGCTTAGGGCTTCCACGGTTTGTGAATGGTGGTTTGAGCGATGATATCACATGGTGAATTATTTATTGAGTTAGAGGCATTACCAAATCGAGCCCGGGATGCCGAAAGGCCGGGAATGTTGCTGTTTCACTATCAAAAGTTCAACTCGGCGGTCACAAAGTAAACATTTTTGGACCCTCGCAGAACCTACGACATGTGAAATAATATGCACAAAAGCAAAAGACCATGCAAACATATAGTCAACCAACAGAAGCGGATAAAATTTGTTTATTACTCAAATTTTTAAGTACTACACACAATTTTTTACAAAAAAGCTTTGTCAAATGTCATTTTTGAAGCTCACGGCTTGTTGGGTTTTGGACAATGGCAAAATGAACATTCAAGTTCTGTTCAATTCTTGTGCGACTCGACCTCGAATTCATTGCTCATTCTAACCCGAAACACGCCAATCATTTAGATTTATTCCAAATTAATCCTCGTTAGTGTCTGGAAAAAAATGAAAACCCATTAAGTTGTACACCTGTCCGACATCTTGTTAGTGGTTCTCAAGAAAGAAAACAAAACTAGTCTGTCGGTAAACCCTGTCATTGTCGAAACCGCGTTTTAGAATTTCACAAATATTCACCGCGGTCGGTAAGGGATGCGTGAAAAAACAAGTTCTTATCATTAATTATGTTTCTTCACTATACAATCCTTTGAAGGTCTGTTCCACGTTCGTTCAAGCGTATAAATTTACACATATATGTATATATATATGTATATGGTTGAATAAAATTCCGTTAGTATTAGTCTTCTGCATAATCTGCCAAATTGTTTATCAGGAACAGAAGATATTTTCACTCCTTGACTACCCGTGCTTTTAGATAAATAAGTCACGTGACTTAATCAGTACATTTCCAAGTGCTAGTTATTCCATTCGAACTGGTTGAAATGTGTGCAAATTGGTTTGCTGAACTGAATACAACACAGCATAACGCGCAATTTATTTCGTCAATAAGCGTAACAGGTGACATATTTTATCCGAAATTTTGACAGAATTCATAAGAATTTGCCCCAAGGTCAGATCGTGAAAATATACGCTAACAATTCGTCGACGATCCATATGGGCAATTATTTATGGGCGAAATAGCTTTGAAAACCATGTTTCCGTTAAATTATGGCTTGTATAAATTCTTTTTTGTTTGGAACAGACAACATGATTGGACTTTTGTTAAATACCCTGGACTAATCTGGTTAGAGGATAAACAACAGCGCAAGTGCTCATTTTTTCCAGACTTGGAGAAATGAACAAAGCAAGACGAATAAGCAGTGATCTTACCAGCAGACTTATGTATTCATTTTATTCGTACTACTATCAATCAAAATCGAACAGCGTGTATCACATCGCCAAAATGAACCAATCAACAACGAATGATGAATTGAATTGTTCCGAGGGTTTTTTTATTTTCACAGTGAAGTTACCTTTGGAAAACTCCAACTCGGAATATCCCAATCTCTTATCCAGTTCCACAAGTGCCGCTCGATTGATCGCCGATTGTGGTCATTTTGACTGCCGAAAAAACGTGACAAATTCAAATTCGATTTGTTTGAATGTAGTATAAATATTTAACACGGAATGGCATGTTTCCGTAGCAGTGACAATGATAAACAGAACATCTAACCGAACCGGCTATCGGTCAGGAAATCACATTAGTCGAAAGTTGACAGATACTCCAATTGCGTACGCGCGATCGGAAAAAACAGTAAACCGAGATTAAGTTTATAAATCATTATTCTGACGACCGAAAGTGATAGTCATGGGTTCGATTCCATTCCCCGTTGGTCATTTCCTCGCTTGCCAGATTTTCAATACAAGCGGCTAATTTTTCGAAATACCGTAAATTTGTTGTTAGATACAAGTAGACCTTTTTTAACATTGTCGAACCACAAAGAAATCACCGAATTATTAGGCTTTATGGCAATCCGGGGGAAATCAAATTCATTTCCACCCCCGAGCGAATGGATTCCGGGTCATCGCATCTGATCGGCTAGCGAAAGATTGCTCAAATCTAAAATCTCGATATCCTTCGAGGTATTATAATCTGTTGCGGTCAAGACCTTTCTTGTCACAATCGAGCACTACCAATCAATTTCCTACTAACGGTTAATAAAACCCAGTGGACTAGTAGTAAGCAAGAAAACCAGATTTGAGTTGGTCATTAGCCATTCCAACGTGTTGTACAAGTCAGGAAACAATAGCGTACGAATTAGCCAAGAACATCGTTCCCGGTTAGGTGTAAATCACGAATTTCCGATCTTTCTACACGCTCAGAAATTTGTGAATTTTCATATTTGAAATAGTCCTGGGATTGGGGCAACATTCGTCTACTTCGACGCGGTTACTGCCAGCTGCCCATGTTTGCTACTCCCCTAATTCTCGAGACCATACACAGTAAATATATTTGGTTGTCTGGTGGTATGCCGGGAGTTACCTCGATGGAGACAACCGGTCATGTTTCACCCACTTTGTTATCAGCTTGGACGATTGGTAAGAGTTTTGCCACATTTTCAAAACTATGCATCAAGTTGTGCAATCTCCCTCGTTAACTTAGTCCAACAGGCAGACGCCATGTTGGTAGCATGGCATTTGTAGATTTTGAAGAATACTTATATTTACTAATTACATGGCATACAAGTGTAATTTCGCCCAGCGATGCAGGCTTATATAAAACTATTTCGTTTAACCTTTATGCAGGTAACCTCAACCTTTGTTTCGTATTGGCACAACCCTTCTATTTGTCGTTCGGATCAATTAACTGAACTTTTTTCGAAAGAGTTCATGATGATGCAATACCATGTGATACATGTTTGTAAGATATTCGGCTAGGATTAAACGATCTACCACCCTAGAAGACTTGAATGAATTCAAAAAAGTACGTTTAATAAAACTTTCGGTTTGACTATCAATTTTAAAAATCAATTCGAGGTAATAATCTAGATGTGATGATGACATGTTATTTCCCAGTAACATGTTCCCACTCTTTCAAAATACCTACGAGAATTAATAAACTAATTTGAACATTACGCAGGCGGAAATTAGTTCCCAAAAGAGATCACTGAAAGGTAGATATTTTCAGTGTGTAAAACTAGGAACAATTCGTTTTTGCGAACACTCTCAGTGTTATCTGAATATGTCGGCATGCCGACGGGCAGTTGCAGCCTCGATTCGAGGTGATTCGCGTAACCGCGTTTCCAAGCCTTACGAAAAAATCGAGCATGTCAAGTATTTATATGATCACCTGTTTTGAATTTAATCGTTTTATTGAAAATATATTTTGGTCTCATCTCCTCTGACTCCAGAAGTCATCTGCCGTCGTTGAGGCCTCCAATCGATGATCCATCGAAGGTGACAGGCGTCATTTTCATGGTGTATCAAACCTTTTTTTAGATGACATTACTATTAAAGCACCTGTTTAAGTTTCGAATTCGCAAACGTAACATATTTTTATGGCTAGCACAATAAATTCATGAACAATAAGAGTTTATGCATACGTGACAGAGACTCGCTCACTGTCTGTCGGTTTGGTTTTCGAGGAGACATCTACCGGAATCTTCATCAAGTGTTTATTATCATTTTCTTTCCACGGGTTGTCACGTGCTATTCCGGGCACCTGTTTTGCTTTAACCCGTCTTCTTCGCTGATTTAGACAATGGAATTAGTATTTTGACAATTTCATACAGTCCGTGATTCCGACTAGGCCCAAGCCTTATTGAGACCGAGCATCGACGGTTTTCACCCCAGTTCAGTAATGCAATCTGCATTCATTCAAACACCGTGTCATTCTAGAAAGTTTTTAAAATCTCACATAAGTTTCACACACACACACACACACACACAAACATACACCTACACACATACACACACGTTTGAAAACCAATCGTATGTTACAAAGACTAAGCGGAAGAGCAAGCTAAATCAGCACCATAGGGAACCGGTCACATAGCAGAACCAGTTCATTCTTGTGTCAGCTGAATTAACCCGGTTCCCTACCCGGTCTTGGAGAGCATTGTGAGGGCATTGCATAGAAAAACTCAATTCACTTTATCTTTCATTTTTCTACTTTCTTTATTAATCAAGTAACAACATACATCATTTACGAGAAGCACGTCGCAGACACCAATGGACTGACAAGTGTGTTGTTTGGTCGGCGGTGAAATGGCGCGAATTTGATTGCTTGATCACTACTCGCCACGAATTCTACGATAAAACGTTAACTAACAAGAGCTAATAAGAGCCTGTCGTGAAATCTCGGATCAAATTATGAGACGAGACTATTCAGCCATAAATCAGCAAGTGCTATAGAGCTAGAATTGGTAAGCATTTCGGTATCACTAAGTGCAACAATCTAGCCAGTACCGATTGACTAATCACGGGGAGAACGAATTGGCAATCAATGGTTCCGCATATTTTCACTTGAATCACAAGTCAATGTTAAGTAAACGATTAACGGCAAAGTGTCACCAAACATTAGTTCAAAATACATCAATAAAAATTGTCAGGTAACGGACTAGTAGTGAGTGATTTTGTGGCTTAACAAGCGAGCATAGAAAGAAGACAAATAAGACTGTTGACCTTTAGTCGATTAGTTCATTTTTTTCAAAAAATCACTAGAAAAAGGTGGTTAAAATTCAGAACATGGTTACTAGTTTCTGCGAATATCGTTTGTGAAAATTAGTGCATTTAAGGCTTAGGAGTTCATGCAATTAGCCGGGGTTTTCAGCTGAGATCACATGCGAGCTCAAGCGGCCACCTTCCGGGGAAGATTAATTGAAGCGAACTTTTCACAACCAGAAATAAGCTTCTTTTCAGTTTTTATTTACACTAGCCAACTACAAACAACCTACCACATTGGGTCTGAATTGTTCTTGTATTCGCGTCCTGCGTCTTTATGATGACCGGTACTCTAAAAGAAATTTTTTTATTACAAATTGCTTTCGTGTTTGCCTGGGTCATTGGTGCAACAGATAACGCAATCCCATACGGTTCATCTAATATCCTTTAAAATGTTTATAACAATTAAAAATCAGTAAATACAATTTTAATAAAATATGGTTTAGCTAATGTTAATACCGGCCAGAGCAAATCTGATTTGGTCAATGAGGCAGGTTGTTAACGTGTAGTGAAGCCCTTGCTCCCGTCAAAATCGATCGCACCAACCCCCTCCGCCCTAGGAGGCCAGCTTAAATGACTGACAATCTCGGTTCCTGGGTAGATTGTTTTTTTTCATATTCCAAACTCTGGAAAAACCAAGCCTCACCAGGGGTAAGTTTGAACACTCATTTTCCACTCGACTGGTTATCATTCCAATGGGCCGGTGAGTGCAACTTGTTCAGGACCATATCCTAGAATCGGTTCTACAGACTGGGGCCAAATCGATGAATGCAATATGCATTCACAAAGGATATTCTAACTTTTTCTGAATTTTTGAGTAGGAATTTTATAAAGCGGGACGTTGTCACCCGAACTTAACAAGCATCACTTTCTATTCCTACGTTGTTCTTGATAGCTCATCAGTCGACCTAATCTGCTGTGCCTGGAGCTAGAGCCAACTGTTTTAAGCTGATAGAACCGGCACACGGTCAGATTTCTCAGTTCATCGCCCTCAGAGAGCAAGTCATCTTGTATATGGAAGTGATATACACGATCGTTTCTTTATGGAAGGAATTTAATTATAGCGTTTTTACTTCACGAAATCTGAAATTCTTGATGCGCGGAAATGGACTGTCCAGTTCTCGTTTGCCGAGCTATGACCAATAATTTTCTTTCGACTACCGAAGTTCGCTCATCGTCACACAATCGTTCATGGTAATTTTCGCCTCGAGTTCAAACTTATTAGTTTGGAGATGGAATTTGCGCGGGCCAATAAGAGATTTTCATATGAATTCGGAAAGATAGTGAACTCCAATGGGTTTGATAAAGGACGCTTTTCTCATCCCAGAATTCCCGCGGCTCTCTCCAGAGTTCTGATTATTGGCTCCCTGTTCGATTAATGAACCATAGGGACTGCAACATCTGAAAGCGGTCACTCGTTGGCCGCAAACCATCTTCGAATTTAAGCACCAACTCAACCAGGCACAATCTCATCTGGATGGATTGATTCGCGATTTGGCCACCTGTACTTTAGTCGTCCTGTACAACAGTTACCGAAGCCGCTTTTTTAACTTCACCCAAACGGGAAAGACAGAAGTGACTAAGTCAACTGTTCTGTTCCTCTAGAAATTTTCACTTTACATCATTCTAACTCTGTTTATCAGTTAGGATGAACAAAATAACGGAGAACTGAAATCAGGATTTTGTTTCCGATACATTTTAGCCACGGATACGTTGATTTAAGTGTGCATTTACGCACCACGTTTCTTCCAATTTATTTATGTTTCAATCACTACTCTTCTGGCATTAGGAGTCTGTTAAAACGAGACAAATCGGCCCGTTGCAAACGAGTTCCCTCGCGTTTCAACAAAAGATCAACTTCCTATCGATACCGGTTTTGAGTTGGATTAATGTAATGGGGAAATTTTTGTATGACGAAAATCACATACTCACCTTGTCAGAACGGTATCCACTGTGATACACGTAGACAAAATCGTGAACAGTTTCCTATCATTGTCTTCCTGTCCCTAAGAAGGACACAATAGACATAGAGAGAAAATAGCAGACCCAAATTCTTTGTTTGATGATTTCATCAGAAACAGGCCAACTTGAACCACTATGAACTGATTGGAGTACACTTATCACTTAACGCACACACGCACACACACACACACACACACACACATACACATGCACAGAAAAGGGTACAACGCTTCTCGAAAGCATTCGATACAATACGTTTCAAGTCTCCCCAAATCGTAGGACAACGAAAGAACTTGGAATTGGGCAAAAGGCTAAGTGTGGATGGAATGGTGTGGAAGATAATGTCAGAAAGCTAATCACAATCCTAAGCCACTGGAAGACACATTCAATATGGGGATTTCAATTCACACTTGAATATGTGGAGTGGAAACGGATACTCAGGCAACTGAAATAAGTCTAAGGAGGAAGTAGGTTTAGGAAACCAGTAAGTAGTGAGTTTTGCACGAAATAAAGACAAGATACCAAACAGTTTGGTGAAAAAGAAAAAAAAACAGTTTTACTTTCAGCCAATCTTTGCCAAATCTAAGTCACTTGTGTCGTTGGAAAAATGAACAATTCGAGGACGGGATATTGGGACAGGAGTGGTTGTTGGGTAAAGTGAAGCTGAGGGAAATAGTAATAAAATGAAATCATTTTCGTAGTAGGAGATTGAATGTCTGCATGAAATAATTCACCAGGTGATATTATCGCTCAAACCACCATTCGCAAACCATGGAAGTATTGTCCATCCTTGTTAGAAATCATCAACAGTGCATATCCACCGCACCCGAACTGGAACGCGAACCCGGGGCCAAACGAATGATTCTGAGTCGAACGCCTAAGCCACTAGGCTACCGGGCAGGCAACCTCTGAAGGATTTGTTGAACTTCACCACATGACGATGTCGCACCTATCCGTCAGTGATTTGCACGGTTACTGCCCGCTAGCTCACACCGATCGACCCCTACTGATAGATGACTTCTTTGCAGGTCGCCTAAAGTACGACGAACGGCTTTGGATATGACCTACAGAGCGTGATTACTTGGTGGATATGCACTGCTGATGATTTCTAACAAGCTGGGTGAAACAGCTGTACAGTGCTTCCACGGTTTCTTTACGGTGAGTTGAGCGATTTTGTTATATGGAGAATTATTTCATGAAAATGAAATCAACCATCACGTTTCTATCAGTCATGTTGATTGCACTGGCCAATCTGTGACTCGAATCCAGGTAATACCATTTCGTTCTTGAGTTTGGGCATATGTATGGGACCGTTTATTTTGCGTCCTTAGAAATCGATAAAAGAGATTGATAAACCGTTCAGGAATGGAGTTCATGGAAAATGTTCCAATTGCATTTTCTGTCCGCATTGTCCCTCCTCATCTATCCCTCGGCTGTAAAATTCTATTTTGTTTTTATCTCACCCATTGCAAGTCATTGCGGAAATCGCAAACCGTTGACACTGTTCGTTTGTTATCTGTGTCCGTATCCAATATGATCAACCCCTTTTCATATGAAGTATTTGTCAAACAAAAATACTCATGCACAGCACATGAAACTGACGTGATCCGTTCTTAATGGTTTCCTTTGACTATTATACGTTGACTGATGAATAAAATTAGATAAATGTTGCTAGTCTGAGACAAAATCGTGAGAAAAGTTAACAATGCGTTGACTATCCGAAAAGATTACAATTTGTTTGCTTACAGAAAGAGCTTTGAGCTGGGAACAAACTTTCGTGAGGCAGATTAGTACTTGTCCAGATAACCAGTGTGACTGGAAATGCTCGAAATACCGTGGATAGACAAATGATTCGAACCCCTGATAAAACCCGTGGAGGATGGAAATGAATTTCATTCCTAGTAATTCAGTGTCCGTATGCGGTCGGTAACTCTGCCTGGGTAATTTCCCCAAAAGATTCTCTATCTAACAACGAATCTATAAATGCGATTGGTTATTCCAATTTTCGTCTTTTTCTTGGTCATATTCTCACGTGACGATATCACGCTTATTCCAAAGAAGCTTTCCTTTTTTTAATACTGGACCAGAACAACTGGTTCCCGAGACAAAATGTGTGCTTCTTACCGATTCTCAAGCGACACGATTCCCGCAGACTAGATCTACCGTACGACTGTCGATCGTGACGAGTCTCGTTGGAGTCCTTGTACGAATCTGGTTTGCGAACCAACACATGTACACATTTGCAAACATACGAGGATGTGTCGATCGTTCGTGGTTAGAGAATACCATTTTTTGCTACGAAAACGAGATTTAGATACTGGGATCCATAGTTTCACTAAAGGTTTGATATCCGTATACTGTCCTTTAATTTGTCACACTACGGTGACATCGGTTATTTTGTTCGCTTCATGTTCCCAAGGAAACCGATTCGTTATTTATGATAGTTCCCGTGTTCCCTTGTGTTTGATTTATGACGAAATTTGATCCCTTGTACCAATCGGTTTACAAAACTCACATTCCTACCCCGTCCTATCTACCGAATGGTTCCCATAACCTCACATTGAAAGCCTGAGGAAAATTTCCCAAAACGAGTACCTTTCTAAGGGCAAACTGATTAGCACGGTATTGTTTAACACTGGTCAACTGGACCATAAACCGTACGCTCAACGGTAAACCTGAGGCACAAAGCATTCAAATGTGTAAAGAACAAACATGCCCAATATCCACACAGGCTGAAGTATTAATAAGGAGGTAAGGGAAATTAGGATGGAATAGTTACCTAAGAAAAAGACAATTTTCCTCAAAAAAAATCAATTCTGCACACTTTTCCCAATCACGTGTGATGTAATAGACAAGAATATCAAATCATGTGAACATTGGCCAACGTGGCCTAATGGAAGTGTTCATTACCATCCGTGACGGTGTGCAAGACAAACTAAGGGTGTCTTGTATGGCATCCGTCAATGTTCCGAGGCGTAGAGTCGAAGTATTGCAGATTTAATTCACTGTGAACAATAATATCATCTAGGTAGAAATAGAAAAGGAATTTGAGTTTGAAAGAGTCCAGTGTTTCGTTGACACCTATGTCTTGACACTTCGATGAACAGGAAGACTGGACAGAAGCTAACACAAGAAAATGACTGGAGCAGCAATTGGTCAATTCGTTCTCGATTACACAGAATATTTGTATTGCAATTTCTTTTTGGATTACTCGTCAGTCCTTGCACCAATGCCATTTCTCTTCACTAATTAGCATAGTACAACCATTTGATTGTCCCATATCTTCTGGTATGGATTATTGACAGATTCGTCTATAAATGTAAGCAAGTAAAATCGGGATATGCCTAGTCGACACCTAGCCACTTGGCATCTCCGGTGTGATACAAGGAGCTTCCCTGTCAGCCTTTTCTTTTACAAAGTATATTAGGGATTTCTATTCTAATCTCTTCTGTCCGCGGATGACAACGTCATTTCCATCTTCATTTCAAACCTTTCAGAACTTATATCTTACGGCGTAAACATTGCTGACCTGGCCACGTATTTCTTCCTCATCATTCGGTCTAAATCTTAACCGGAACAAATGCGCCCAACGCATATTTACCCGTTTCCCACCATGGTCCAACACCGTAAGCGTTAGAGAAAACCCAGTGCTGAGAGCCAGTGAGATGAATCGTCTGGTGTGATTCTCAAACCAACCCCCAATGATCTCCACGTACTCAGACTATTGCCGCAAACCTGCCGAGGTTTCCCTTTCAAACCGAGAAAAACTGGGCTACTTTTGTTCAGACAGCAGGGTAGTAGTAGTAGACAGCCAGTATCAACACTCCGCATTCCCTACTCCCGGTCCCGTTTTCTTTCTTGATTTTTGTTCGATTCTCTCAGAAGCAATTTGGATGCGGTCCGAGAATGATCATTTGTAGTTGTCAACTTCACTTGGCCATTCTTGTTCGGAACCGATGCAACGAACATATTCTTGTTGGTTGACAGTTCACAGGCAAAATCCTATTTGACAACACGCGCTCATCACATGCCAACTTGTCTACCGGCCTGTAAACCGTTTTATCTTATCGTGCATACTCACTCACACACACACACATGCACACACACACACACACAGGGGTCTTTGTCGATAACGTATCTTGCCCAGATTTCAGCCAGCAACTTTCGGGTTCGCATTGGGCCTTATATAATTCTTTTGTCATCTATGTAAGATCGGGGCTTTGAAAAGTCCCGCTCTCCTTTCTTTATGACATTCACACAACCGTGGTGTTCCAGTCCTTACCCCTTATTGGCTGAAGGTTTACAAAATTTCCTGTACTAATTTGGGTAAAATAGACACGCGTATAGACCTGTCAAAAAAGAGCCAGTTCGATTACCTGGTTGCATTTCGGTTGGCAAGATTCCGTTCAAACACTGCAACAGAGTTTTTCTTCTCAGTGGCATATTTCGCATACGGATAGATGAACGAAATTTCCCCGGAAGCACATGACCGGTTTGCAATTAATGCCGCCCTTCAGGTATGCGTGCCCGGAATTCTTCTGTTCAACCATGCCTATACCGTCACTAGAATCTCATTTGAATGGTTAGGAGCGTGAATGGATGGCAAGTCCATTTAAGAGCGACAGTGTGATTCGTGGGAGAATTTTTTTCTTCTGTCAGGCAAAAGGGATACAAGGCCCGAAAGTATTTTTTTCTTCTCAGTAGTATATTCCGCCTGCGGATGGATGAGCGAAATTTCCTTTCCTTACCGACAAAAATCCTTCGATGAATCACCATGAACCTACCATCCATTCACATTATCTACAGTTGAAATGAGATGCTGGACCAAATGATGCAACCAGTGTTTCGAAAAATCGATGCTCCATGTATTGGTTTTAATTGTGAACGATACAATGTCAATAACATAGCGTTCTTGGTAAATATAATGCGCCAACGTTTTGACTACAATCAAAACTGATTGTAAAACTTGCCCTGAGAAAGACTACTCACGGTAGTCGAAACGTTGGTGCATTACATCTACCAACAACGCTGTGTTCTTAAAATTATATCATTCAGAAATGAGATTCTAGTAACGGAATGCAATAAACTTCTCCAAATGGAATCCATTTCTCAGCAGTCTAACATTGAATTCGATTAGTCTGATTGGTCCCGTGTAACTTGATGTTACTAGATTGCAACCAATTGAATGGTCTAACGTGGAGTAGAATGGGACAGTTGGTTTCATGGCGGTCAAATGAATTAGACATCCGTCACTGGAACGCTCAAAGGTTCGAATCCCGCATCCGAATCGGTCATTTTAGTAGCAAACGATAGCCGAATGCCGTTCGATTTGTTACCACATCTGGTACTAAGGGAAATAGTTTTGGTATCAAGGTTTTCGATTAACCCACTTCACATCATAAGCCCTAGTTATTATGGGACGTTTCTCCTTCCATTACATTAATGTCTGAAGTTTATTCTAAAAAGTGTCACTGTGCTGGTACCTGGAAAAACTACTGTCCGGTCGTGCACGGTGCGTGCGTTCCCAGCGAAGAAATGGAACATTTCGCTTGATTTTTAGTTTGCCCGAATGGCAGCTGAAGTCATGAAATTTGGCAAATTTGGATTTTCATAAGAAATTCTTTGCACGGGATTTCGCGGGAAACCTTTCCATTTTTTGTCTCACTGCTCGCAAATGAAAGTCGGAATCTTAAAGTTTTCACAAATGTGTGTGAGGATAGCGGATGATGAACTATTATATCCAGTTTCCTATGAGAACATCATTATATCAATTAAACGAGCGAAAATACCACGTGATGAGGTCAGTTTATAGCGACCGTCCAGTGGACTGATCGATCACTGGGTGCTGATCACAGAAAACGGTCTTGAGCTAATAAACAAACATACAATTTCTTCTTTCTGTAGATAGCAGAAACAGAATTTGGAAACGATTTTTGATTAACAAATCGAGACCAGAGAAGAAGTTTCATTCCATGTATTGTGTTCTAAAATGACTTGGTACGCGTAAAGGACTCACATTGCATCTTGTTCGATCGGATGGATGAATTTACCGAAACACGGTCTATTTTATCTGGAAATGTTAGTACTGTTCCAGATATTTCTTGGAAATAAAATCCAAAGTACCAGGTCCAGTCACGATGAAACCTAGCGAGCAAAGTTCTATTGTTTAAACTTTCGCTGACTCCATGCTATGAAACATCGACCCATGGGGAATAACCACATAAACGTGGACTTGCTAAACCGTCCGACAGGTGTAAACAAAGTTTGAAAAAACGTACTGTATCATAACTGTGTCATTTCACAGCATTGCACAACATGTCTCGAAATTGTAACAAAATTGTTTCCAACCAACTTTGCACTGACCTGATCAAAACGAGACGGTCACATTTGTTGTCAACTTGACGAAAAATTTGGCGCAACATGGTGTATTTTGTTCTGGCATCAAATGCACCCCCGAGGGCAGATTTCGTTGACTCAAAGCTTTTGCCTCTTGCCGAAAAGCAAAATCCGGGTATTTAGGTATGCCCGATCGTGTGTGCCAAGAAATTAATGTTTGGCTAGGCCAGTCTACTTAAACATATCGAATGGACAGAAAAAATCCCATACCAGAACTACTGAATTTCGCTGAGTTAACCTGTTTCAAAACCACGAATATTATTTCTTGACCAAGCGCGAATTCGCCCGTAGACAAGGAACATACCCTTTTTGCTCCGAGCATCGGTGCTGGTAGGCTAATGACGTTGACGCTGACCCGGAACGGTTTGGTGACTTAAACCTTGTATTTTTTCACGTTTGGTCATGTGCTACTACTCATAGTAATATATTGGGATCGCGGAAAGTATGGTGCTCATCCTATTTTTCCTGCACAATAAAAAGGCCAAAAGCATCAAGTGAACACTGTGTGTGCATTTTCTATTCACTTGAATGAAATTTTAAGCAATATTGCTGACTGTACAAATGGGGCTTTGATTTCGGTGTATACAATTCAGTGACATGTGAGTTATCACTTCCTCTCTCGCCTAGAATTTGGACACAATGTCACATAATTTAATTGATTTTGTGAACGGATAGTTCCGTCCGGAATATTGGCTTACTTTCGGTTATAAAGGACAAAAGTGTCATGATGTTAAAAAGAGACAAAGTGATTGGTTAAACATCTCCAAATTTACCGGTTCTGACCGACAACTAATCAACAAATAAGCACCCAAGGACAAATTTTGACTAACGCATTTTGCACAACTTTTGTTTATAGTCAGTTTTGAGCAAAAAGATGGCCCTTACTGTCCAACTCAGTTAAATGATTTGGAAGCCCAAGGTGTCGCTCAAGTTACACTATACTTGACGGGAGTATATAATGATTAACAATCAACGATTAGGAAAAGCAAACCCTTAGGTATAAGTTGATAGGCCGAACCAAGTATTGTTTGATTACTATTAGTCAGAATATAAATCTTACTGTTTTAGATAATTGTAGTAAAACTGTTGGTAGTTGCCAAGCGGGTATGGCCGTGGTGTTTGGATGTGAATGTCGCGTGTTCGAATTCCTCCCTCGTTTGTCAACTTCCCCATTTAGCAGCCCTCTGTTGGCCGCGGTCCCCTTCCTGAAAACTGATGTACATTGCTATTTCATTAATAAAGGAAGTAAAAGATAAAAGAAATGTCAGTTCATTTTCACCAAATCCTAATCGCAGAGGAAATTTGCATTCACTGCGAATGTATCGTCTTTTACTTTCCGAAACCGTTTCTGTGTGTTGTTCCTTGTGACGCGCGATAACCAGTTGCCGTTTGTTAAACAGAAAGTAAAACACGGACAGTTGTTTACGTTACGGTCCACTCTGCCTCCCTTTTCTCTACTTGCATTTTGTATCGAAAACACCGCTAAGCAAAACAAATCCACTATGAAATCTTTCGTGATCCGCTGTTACCTTCTGTTGTGGATGAAGGATTAGAGGACATAGAACTTCTTGATCTGACCTGCCGATGGTCACACATACCACAACTGTTTCGTCCAAACGAGCGGGACCGAAGAGAACATACGGAGCTCCCCTGATCGCATGAGGGTCAATGTTTCATGCTGTCCTTATGTCTCTGTGAGTGAACTATACATGGAGTATCTAGCAGGTCGACTTGTTCCGTTGGTGACAGTGTTTCTCTTCCAGCATGTATGTTTGTTTGTACTGCCGATCAGTCGATACGCATATGGGTGCTTACGTAAGTAAAATGTGGGGCTTGGTTGGTCGGGCGAAAATGTGCAGATTCCAGGTAAACATATTTGCACACAACGTGAATCGTCAACCTCCATCTGTTCTTGTTTGTTGATCGATGCGTAAATAACCACTGCAAAATATGTGTCCCCAAATTTGTACATTCACACAAGTTGGTAGAGATGGAAACGTCAGGTCCCATATTTAATCATTCGTGTTATTGATGCTGTGAATTCATGGGTGACAACGAAATATGGGGAAAAAATTCGGTCAGTATTCTGAACCCAGGGCGCCTTTTTTACTCTCGTCCGTGTGATTGATGAAATCGAAGAGACCGCCAGTTGCTTAGCTCTAATGACTTTTCAAGCTTCAAAAACAACTCCATTCGTTGACACCAAACCAGTTGCTGATTTCTACGCTCCACTGATCTATTGACGCCCGAATTTGGCTTGTTCTAAGACTTGAGTTGGAGCACTAGGTTCTGAGCGAAAATTCCGATATCATAGTATCGCGCGATTTACCATAGGATATTAAATGTCACAGAACACTGATAGTTTAGTCCGATCGTAGGTGAATCAAACTAGGAAAATCTAAGACTGGCTGGTATGCGTGTAACAAACATCATACTCATTGATTTCATGTCGATATTTGATCATTCCATGTTCCATTAATTTGTCAATTTCAGACTGATTTCACCAGTTAGCTGCCTGAAATTACAAAAGTATATTTCCTCTCTATTGTGAATGATATGATGTTAATAACACCGTTATTGGCATGCGTACTGCGCCAACGTTTCGACTATCGTCGGTAGTCTTTTTCAAGGCACGTTTCACAATCAAACAACGGAGGGAATGTTCACATGCCAATGGATTTCAAGGTGTCCGTGTGTGTGTGTGTATGTGTGTGTGACTATATGTGTCTGTGCGTGTGTGCACCTTGAACTGCCTGACGAGCGAAGGATTAGTTGCCCTTCACGTTATACGCCGCCGTGGTGGTAAGGTCAACTAGCATGATAACCTTTGGAATGTTTGTTGCTCAACCATGTTAAGTTTGTCCATATCGGCGAAATCTCTGCCCTGTCGTTCCGGCTGATGCAAGCGAAGTGGTCGCTTGTTACCAAAGCCTAGGCAAACTCACGTTCAGTGCAGGTTCGGAATCCAAGTGCTTTCGTGTTTTCCCAATTTATGTAGTCCCTATGCTTTTCATCCTATTTATTTGACTTCTGTCGTCTATGCAAAGGATTATTTGTATGAAATTCTTATGGGCGAAATCGATCCCCAATTGAGCCCCCCCCCCCGTTCCCAGACGGGACACAAACGTTCATGTACCTCGATTTCGTCAATCTCGTCGATCATTCGCGATGAACAATTATTCGGCCCGATCGGGTGAGGCAGAGTTGGGCAAATTTCCTCACCTAATGAAAAAACGAAACAAAGTACCGGCACGCCAAATCATATTCAGCCATGTATGTTGTAATTTTCGCAATCAGGTCCAAGCAAGATCCATTTTCTGCCTAGCTGCGAATTCCCGGGCCGATTAGGTCATGTGACAGAAATTCTTACCTTCACACGTTGGCACCTCACTCAGACTATGTCGGCTCGATCGTCTTGAGTGACGAGTGGAATTGTAGCCGTCAGCTGGTGAGGTGGGGTGTGATGATATTTTGCCAACATGAATTTGCAACTTAAACTGTTGAGAACAACTTGTAACAGTTTTTGTTACTGTTTCCGTGGGAAATTCGTTGAATCCTATGGTAACGAGCAACGTGTTTTGCGGCACAGTGTCATGTATTTTGCCTAGGGATAATTTTGAGGAATTCGATTGAGTTGAGCCCAAGTGGGCAGTCGCTTCTACAATTTCCAATAAGCACGCTATCATTTCGACTCAGTCGGTGATCTTCTCAGTCAGGATGAGCTTTCCCTTGTGCTGGACAAGGCCAAAACGCATGATACATTCATACGCAGCGGTCTGTTAACGATGCTATTTGAATAATTTTTTATCCGGTCACGAAATTACTAGCATTCCAGTCAGTAGTATCCCTGCGTTTTCTGCTTTATTATGGCATTTTCACTCATTGGAAAAGCATAATGATTGAGAGTTTATGACTTTTCATTTAATCCCAATATAATCAAACAAGCCGTGAACACGGTCTCGAAACCGTCTCCGACAAACTTATAGGAAAGAAGGCAACTGTTCTTTATTGATCGAAATTGCGTATATGCAGATTAAAGGGGGGTAAGCAGTTGAAATGTGACTAGGACAGAACTGGACTATCGTTATTCCATTTGAAGTGATCCTCCCGGTAGCCAAGCTACACCTGCATTGACCTCGTGTTGACCATAAAAAATTTGTCTCGTCGACATGAATAAGTCACCTACCAACTGTGGCCGGTCTGTATTCAGATACCGGCAGCTCATCGGTCAGTTCAATCTCGTCAAAAATCCCTACTTTGTAGGTATAAGTAGAGGGTGATTCTGTTGTCATGAAATAATAATCCACCACGTGATATCAACACTTGACTTGGCATTAGAAATTCATGAAGGAACTGAATACTCGTTTCATCCTTGCTAGGAATCATCAGTAGTACATATCCACCGCTCCAGAATTGGAACACAAACTCGACAGGAACGATTCTGACTCGCCCAGCAGTCTCTCAACGGTTTGATGAACTTCACTATATGATGTTGCCAATATCCGTCACTGATTTGCACGGCCACGGGCTGCTAGCGTATAACAATCGACCGCTGCTAAAAGATTGTTCATCCGGGGTTCGCATCCCAGTTCGGGAGCAGTGGATATGCATTGTTGATGTTTCCTAAAGAGGATGCAACAGGTGTACAGTGTTTTCATGGTTCCGTCATGACCAGTTGAATGTTGATATCACGTGAATCCATTCGGTATTGACTGTTAATTGGCGAACGCTGCACCATGGTCTCGTACGGGTTGCAAACTTTTAATGTTCGCCTACTCGCCTTTGGAGGGTACACGTTCCCGGGACAATTTTTACAAACTAGCATGACACTTAGTTGTGTCACGTGCTTGGGAAAAATTTCCCTCCAGTTTACAATAAGTAAACAGTCACGTGCAGTTATGTTTTGTGTTAACCCGTTTACCATACTTAGTCCCGACCCCGTTAACTGCACGGAAATCGCAAAATATTTGCTGTAATATGCTTTGAGTTCAACATCGATTGTAGTCAAGAATATTCTCAAAATTCTACTCCATGTAATGTTATATAAAAATGCATTCGTTTGAGATGGAACTCCAAGGGAATGGGAATAATGACCGTGTAAATCTATCAGATACTAGGATTATTGCAAAAGTTTCTCAATTGAATAAACGTGCCGTGGAAATAATACTTCTAACAAGAGATTACGGTGATCTAAAATAAACTTAAAATTAATTAAGTAATTCAGACCAGTTTATTCGATTGGAAGTTAGCGGGTGATACACTCTTGCCAATGTAATCCTTAAGTTCAAATAGTTAAACATAATCCCTGGACAAAATGCAAGATGATAAATATGGCCCTAAGTTTCACCATGATTCAAACATTCAAAATTTAACAGTGTCCACCTATGGGAATGCTTGCATGCAATGTCAACCGCAACAAAGTTCATCCGACCAGTGAGTACGGGATTCGTAAGAAGAACACGTGAATCTCGGCGGCATTTCATTGCAAATTTACGAAAATTCCTAACAGCTCCCAACTCCTCACGTACATATGCTGACGATTTCATCTGCTACGGGCCCCATGATTTTGGTATACACGAAGATTAAAGAGGCATTACAAAAATTTGAATCTCTAGACCGGTTTCTTTAATTATATCTTTTTTGGGCTATATTAAGTCTAAGTAAACATGAGTGACCTTGATATTCAAATCAACCTCGTTCGAACATGAAAAACGAAATCTACGTAGTGAACGAAAATTTTTAAAAACTTGTTTTAGCGAGTTTTTGGATTTGTTCTATTTCATATTCACAAAATTATAAAAAAAGCTAAATTGTCTAACAGAAATGCTTACTTTGTCAAATATTCTCAACACGATTGCTTTAGTGCCCAAAAACTCAAATTAGTTATTTGAAAAGTGAAATATTTTACGTTTACCGGGGATTTAAATACTCCTTTTTGATCAAAGCCGGTAGAGTGAAACGCTGATCTTGATACCGTAGAATTTCCAGATACTGCAATATGGGAACGTTGTTATATGTAGGTATAGTCAATGTTTTGAACGAAAAAGCATAACATAAAACAATGAACTTACGCCGAACTCATGTGTATCTGCGGACAATCAATCAAATCCATGAGTAAATAAAGAGTTTTGAATGTTTATTTAAAATTTCACGGTAGATATTTGTTTTTCCAATCGTGAGGCAGAATATCACCAATATTTCACATTCACTTGTCACAGAACTAAGGTCCATTATTTAAGTGTTACGGTTGCCACTGAATGTGCAGTTTGGACTAATACAGCTATTAGGCAGCGAGTCAATTTATCCCGTTGAGTACCGGATAATGCTTGAACTCTAAGTTTGGCGATCTGATAATGATGGTGACGGTCGCATGTCATTTGGTAATCGCAGAATGGCAGCAAAATGTACATTTATGAGGTAACATTATTCAAAATGTTGTTCTACTTTTTCATATTTGTTAATTTTGACCTTAACATAAAACTCCGAGAGAAACTCCTTCTGAGGATCAAAGTGCAATTCATTGTGCGTAGGACAACCTGAATTGTTTTGTTAAATGCGATAATCTCTTAATTCTAAGAACATAAGCAACAAAAATGATATCTTATCAACAAAAAGCCTAGTTTCAAACTCAAATAGAATTTACTAAGCACCTTATCTTGAGCACAGCAGTTTTATTCTAATGTGACTTAAGTCCGGTGGAAGCAAGCATGATTATGAAATGTGATTCATACAGAAAAATGAATATCGACTAACCTTCCTTATTGTATCTGCTTGGTGAATAAAACCAAACCTTACTATTTGTTAACAGCAAGCATTGTCGTTTCACAAAGAATATTGGGAATTTAGACTCGAATATTTTCCCCATCTTGTCGTTGCTTGTTGAAATGAAAAGTGTTCATTTGAATCATATTGCCGAGGTTTCGGTAATGCAGACGAGCGATATATTTCTTTTCAAGCAATTCTGCGCTGTTTGCAATTGTTCAAATTGAGAGATATAAATTACATTGGGAGGTACTATGCGGGAGGCTATGTGAACCTTAATGAGTGTCGTTTCAGTCCAGAGATGCCGGGACCTATTGGGTAAAGTTGTTTAGTGCACTGGTTCCTGCCAGTAACCTACCTTCTCGTGGAGACATTATGCGGACAGGGTTAGGCAGATCTTCGTGAACCCTGGCCGTCCATCTTCTAAACTGTGCTAACTCGGTACACAGACGATCTAGGGAAAGTTTCATCCCCTTAACCGGGCGAGTGTCGCAACATGGCTTCAGAAGATAACCCTGGTCTCAAACGGTGAACCCAGAAATATCTTTTAAGTCATTCTAGTATATGTTTTGTATGCAGTTTCTGGCGCGCGTAGCCACACGGATTCATTCGCCTGCAAAATAGATGAAAAACTCATTAAGAGGGCATGAAGAAATAATTACAAATTAGTCTGCAAATGCTCAGCGGGGTAAGCTTGAATCGAACGTTTTAAGTGCAGTAGGTATTTTCGAAGTTCACATTTGGGTTCCCTTGGTCCTAACAGCGAGCAACTGGTATTTGACATATGCGATTTTTAGTCATTAACACTAGCATTTGCGTGTGTTTGTGCTAATTTTTGTGTTTGTGTGTCGATGTGCAGTTTTCAGCACACTTATCGCCCGGTTTGGTGATAGCCTTAGGATGCTCCCTGATCGATGCGCACCGTAAAATGACTTGGAAAAAATTCCTTATTCGAACTTTGTCCAAGTGGATGGATCAAATATGGATAAGTATCCCACCGGTAACATAGTGTCACAGCTGAAAAATAACCATTAAGTTTGACTAATTAGTGCGTACGGTACACCATTTTCCAAGATATCCTTGAAAGACATTTTTGATTCGAAAGGGCTCACTGCAGAAGAACAAGTACAGTTACCCAGTTTTCAATATATGCACACATATATATAAACATATACTTAAACATGTATGGTGAGAGGCATTTGTGTTTATCGTGTGTATATGCTCTTGTACAGCAACTAGTTCAATGGAACAGGTCGTCCGTACCTGTGTCGAACATGTGAGCGTTTTCTGGGTTTACGTGCAAGCCTCCACAGAGCAAAGAGGACCCCAGATCAACTCCTGCTCTGACCGATCATGTTCATGTAGATATTTTCGATATCTTTTAACAACCACTTGTTCCGGGGCAACCAGAAATTGGCATGGGAAAAGTACATGTTAAAAGATGGGAAATTTACTTGCTTATGACTCATCTAAAAGTGGGCACCACCAGCGAGAAGCGTGTTGGCCGCTAGCCGTTTGCTGGGCAGACGCTCCAACTCTGGGCTATCGGTGACGCGGCTCTCCCAACGCGAATTGACTGCCCGAACAATCAGTTTTGTGCGAACCGTTGTGTCATTAAAAGACAGCAATAAACCCGGTTTTACTCGCCGAATCAACCTCGTTGGTCACTGCCCAAGGGAAGCAAGCAGTATAGTTGAATTGAATCCAAATGATTTACTGGCTGATCCGCTTTTGTTATGTATATATATATATATTTTCTGCAGACTAGGAGGCAGGAAGAAGATTTTATTTTAGCATGAAATTTAGCGAACTCTTTCGACAAGTTTTAACGGTTTATTGTCTTTTGCATTCGTACCTGATCAGGAGCTCTAGCGAGATATTTTGCGCAAAATGAGGTCTAATTATGGCGGTTGATGACGAACACGAAACTTTCGTTTAGAGCGGATCTTGATTTACATCAACGTTGACCTCGCGTTAAGGTCATTTAAGCGCGCCGCATTAACTGCCTACCTGATTATCGTGACTGTGACGCAGTGACCCGGAAACAGCAAAATCTTCTGACACGACCATGTGGGAACGATTACTTCACTTAAAAATGTCGATCAATTATAACTTTGGTGTTTAACAGCTGCCAGAGTTTTAAAGCCACCAGTTGGATGATATTTAAACAAACTATCTACTCCTAGGGTGTCCCTTTCGTGGATAAAATGCAATCATCTGTGACAGTGGCCAAAAGATACTCATATTCGTGTTAAAAAATTAGCAACAAAATCTTATTTCTTTCGTCCGGAGGCAGAGTGTTACCGATATTGAATGCACCGTTGTCCAGATAGATTTGAGTGTTATTTGGTCACTCAAATTGTTGACGGATATAGAATAGGAGTTAGTCGTGCAATAAAAGAGGGACTATAACTATCCTATGCAATGGTAGAATCTGCTCGGAACTCTATTAAATGACCCATTCGATTTGTTGTTGGACACTTGGCATGTGGCGGCCCGCAGAAAACACGCAGAAAATGGACATTTCTAGAAGGAGAAATTTAGGAAATGTTGTATACCCATTCTTTATTCCCTTTCGAATTGTTTCTTTTTTGTAGGGGAACATGGTAAAACTGATTTTCATAAAGCTAAATTGGTACAACAATCGAATATCGAAATGTTGCGGATTGAGGACTATATTGATTTCCCTCGTATGTTCGAAATGAAATGGCCAATTAATTGGCGGAACATTTGACAAGACGCCCTGTGACCATAGCAATGCTATTCATGGAGCGTAACTGAAACGCTTACTTCAATATACGTACATATTATATATATATGCAATTCAAATGTACTCCGCAAATAATGGTTCCAGTAATCAATGTTGAAAGGCACAACAGTTACCTCAGTAGTACTATTAGTAACATTAGCAGATGTAGCAGTAGTGATAGTATCAGCAACTTTTGTAGTAGTATGATTAACCATGGTGATAAAAGAAGAGAGACAGGAGAAATTAGTCCTAATTACTTTAGTGGTAGTAGAAGTAGTGGTAGTAGTAGTAGTAGTAGTAGTAGTAGTAGTAGCAGCAGTAGTAGTAATAACAGCAAGATTGAGGAGAGTGCTGGTAGCAGTAATTTTACTAATCATAGAAGTGGCTCCAGTTATGAGCAAGAAGAATAGAAGTTGGATTGGGCATTCGATTTGGATTTCCTAACAGGTACAAACCATGTTGAGAAAGCCATGTGCATGTCTGCCCGTGTGACGATTCGATCAAATGGCATACAAATGGGCACCTAAGTAGTCCTCATGGCTGCAAATTGTGTCATTTCCACGCAAATGATATGACCCATGGGATAATTGGACACCTGGGACGCAGTTTGTTTTGTGCAACTGAATATACCAATTGGTGGAACATAATCACTTCTTCGGATATCGACATGTATGTCACAATTTGATGTGCCCGCCTCGGGGAAGAACGGGAAGGAAAGTGGTGTTTGGTTTCACATATCGACACTTGTAAGCCGTTCACTGGTCACTTCTGAATTTCCCAGTTCTTTGCACCTAAGTCAAATTTTGCACTGCTGGTCACAATTCAAAGAAGTTCACTTAAATTTATTTCAAGCTAGACGAACAAATGTACGTTGGAAGGAACAATCAATAAAGCCTAAAAAACAAGTTCCACGAAACCAGTCGGTGTTACCTCATAGCACAATTGACCATGCCGGTGTGATACTAGGACGTGGATATCGTCCCATGCATATTTGTGAAGCCTGTGCAGATCCACAATACACCTGGATCCTGTTCGTATCAGGTACACACACGGATTGCTCACTAGCGGGTAGAAGATGTATGCCACTCATGTTCCATTCCTAAGAATGACTTCACACATTTGTGCCTACGTGCTGAAAAGTGAACTATGCAATGTGCAAACAAGTCTAATCTTGAGTTTTTCTATTGCGAACGGTCACTGAAAATTCGAACAAACATGGCCGAGTAAAAGCGAGCTCAATAGGGTGCATGTATCGAAATTCCGAAATCACAGGCGGATCGCGAGTTGGGCGTCAGGCAAGGATTTTCCCAAACTGGCCAACTCTTATTTGAAACCTTTTTCGAGAATTTTGTCTATCCGATTCAATTTCTATTGAATGACCCTGCCCATACAAAATAAACACCCACAGTAACAGATTGACTGTGACAGTATCAGCATGTTAGTTGCAATGATGAACGGAGTTTTCCGGTGTGTTGGATATTCGCCTCACAGGTACACTTTGGTTGGGTGTGACAACAGAGACGAATATGATAACCGTCAGTTTGCGACGTAGTAGAATGGCAAAAAATAGATCTCGTGAAATTTTGCATATGCGATTCAAGATATATCGTCCACCCGAAGAGGAGGTGAACACGATTAAGTGGACCGATTACAAATTCCTAATCGCCAACGCTAACGTCCAACTCAACAGAGCAAATCGTGGCATTGTTTACAGCCTAACCTGACTCGTCAGCAGAGCTTCGCCGTCACCCAAGAGGTGAAACCCGAGCGTCTAATGAGCAACCCGGAAACAAACGAGATCGCCAGTTTGTTACCAAGCTGCATTGTCAACGGTTTGTCGAACATCATTGAGAAATGATACTGCATAGTGAATTCCGTAGACCACGGACACTGACGCGCCGGACATTTGACTGATAAGTGTTGGTTGCCACTACGGCGAAGGCATTGTGAGCAGGATTTTTCTTGGTTCTCAATCATGAATTGATCTTTGGCATAGCTTGATGGAGAGATGGGGACAGCCACCATATGTTGGGGCTGCATTTTGTACTCTTGTGGCATTCGGTTGTTTTCATTTACACAGATTTTTAGTAAATGCCATATCACTTGGGAAATTTAATTCCAAAATGCAAATGAACTGAAATGAGAACAAAACCATTTAAGGTACTTTTTAAAATATCTAGTTTTTCATTTAAGTCGTGTAAATCGCTCTGCGACGCGTATTCAAAATAGGCTCGTCATAACGGAAGTTGACTACCGCATGTATTGGCTTAGTTGCCACAACAATGATGATCCTGAATGCGGTGCTCAAATGGCCCGCATCACAACTTTTCAGCCTAACGTCTCCCCCACTTATCAACCAACCTATTGGCCGTGACAGGGATACACATTGTGGCATTATGTATCGCATCCCGTTAAGCATGTGGGGTAAACTGCCCACAATGTGATTCAATTTCAGTCAAATAGGAAACAAAAGCTCCGATGACAAACGGACAACGGTTGTCCAGTTCTGCGGCGCGGAAGTAACATCTAGACGCTGACCTACGGGAATGATGTGTGAGCTAACCCATCGCCAGTTGATCAATTTCTGCGGACACTGATCTTGTGACCAGGAAAAGTTCAGTAGACCGGTTCAATTTGCTCACAAGTTTTAATGTTTCATGACCTCGTGGACAAAAATACCACGAGAATCATCCGAAAAACTTTTTAAGCCTGATATTTTCTCCAAAACTTTACTTTACATATACCACCCTTCGCACCCGGGAACCAGTTGGATGAAAAAACCGGTTCGTTGCTTGTCGGTCCAAACGGATTGGACAGAGAAAGGCAATCCTCGTACAAATTTGTAGTCACCGTATCCGACGGTGCAGCAACCTCTGGCAAACCCACTCTACTGCCCCGGGAACGGCACACGGTTCAGACGATCGTTCACGTGACGGTGGAAGATGAAAATGACAACGCCCCGAGAATTATCTATCCGGACAGTCAAACAGTGAGTGAATTTCTTGTTTTCTTATTACTGTCTTAGTGTGATATTGTTGCAACTTACCGGTTGCTATTCCTATTCGAGAAAAGGAGTACTTTGACGCAAAAAATAACCATATGAATTTTGAGTGTTTCTATGTGTTTGGCACTTAGGTATCACGTCGAAGATCTTTCCTGTCTAGTATAACGTAGCATCGACTAACCCGATCAGATGGGTCTGACAGTTCACGGCTCGTTGTTCGATTTCCCAACATACACGATCGATACAAAGCAGTTTTCGAGCGGAATACATTTTTTGTTCTTTAAAAGCACCGAATTGAGCTGACTATCCAAATGAGTGTAAAATGCTAATCCTCTACTGGAAAAATTGGCTAATTTTTTGGTCAAAATGCCCCATTGTGCACCTTAAAATGGAACTTTATTTTTTGGTCTAAGAACTTGGGAGAAATAACAAGAAAAATCGATTAATGTGATCAGGAAAGTAAAAGCTGCCGTGTTTTTGTTTACTCCATCACCGGAATCCGTTAATCTTCTGATTAGTTGGCATTGTGTCATTTCCTGTGTGACACCAAACACCAGACTGCCGTTACCCTTCTATATTATTTCTATATTCCTATGATCGATAATTTTGTGAAACAGTTCAAAGTCCATGCTGATTGGCATGAAGCCAAAAAAAATTGTTTTTTCCACCAAATGCATCCTCATCAGTCGAGTTTGCGTTTCTCCAGGACTGGTGACCTATTCAACCACTCATGTTTTACTATTAACCTAGAATACCAGGGGACAAAGTAGCACGATAGAATGAAGATTGATGAAGGTTGACGAACCAGTCTTGTCCAAATAAAACGAAAAGAATACCCATCGGAGGAACCTTCATCTTCCCGCTGATTTTTTTTCAAAAACCCCTCTCTGTTCACAGGCAATCTTCACACTGGCTTGTCCGATAGTACAACAACAGCTTCCTCATACTATAGCTCAGATCGCGGTGAACGACTCAGACAGTGGTATCAACGCGGAAGTCTACTACCAACTGAGCGCGGTGACCCAATCGATCCGGCCTGTCTCCTCGTCGAAATCAGGAATAGACAAACAGTCAGCTTCGTCCGACAACAGAGAGGGGAAAAATGACTCGATCGGAACGAATGAAACCAGTCCCGGACTAGATCCAGCAGACTTGAACACGGTCACCCTAATCCCGTTTCAAATTGATCCACAAAACGGATTCCTGATGATTGTCAGTCCACCGGTGGATGAACAAAACAAGGACATTTGCAGCTCAGATCGAGAGTCACTTGGTCCAACCGTTCTGGCGGAGTATCCACTACGAGTGGTCGTTACAGATCGGGGAATTCCACCACTTTCAACCTCCATAGTGCTCATTGTTCGTATCGTACCACATGCACAGGCTGATGTAAGATTTTGATGTGATTGCTTTGACGAAAGCAGCTATTTTCATGCCAATTAGTGAACCCCATATTGACGGAATGTTCATGATGTTTCATCGAGGTCGACAAGGACTCCGAACTGGGAGTCATTCGATACTTGTGAATCAGATGACATCATGTGTGTAATATTACTTCGACCTAAATAGGTATCATCATAGCGGTGCGTACTGTGTATAAGATCGCAGGGATTACTCGTAGTTACTGACCTCCGCACTTCGTTAAATTCGCCTTTCCCTTTGCGAGGGTTAGAAAATCGGTAAGAAGAATAATGAGTGTTGAAAGATTCAACCTTGCAGATGAGAATCATTATTTAAAACAATACTTTATGGTGTGAAATCATTGTGGTCCCAAATAAAAGTGTATCTTGCTAACGGAAGCAAGACAATTTATTGCCTCCACAATGAGCTGCTTGTTCGTTCTGTCGAATATCAAATTTGTCCCTGTGCATATCGATTTAATACAGTCGGTGTATGTTGATAGAATAACGTGTTTGTTTATTTTTCTGTTTACTGATGATTGACGCTATCCATCGGTCGAAACATTTCGTTCTTTGTCTTCCGCGGGTCTGTTGAACTTTGACCTGGTTACTGGTTGCGAAATCGTTATACTCTTAAAATTAGCTCAGATATGAACAATGGAATTGGGCGTAACATTGAAAATCGTACGGAATTTTCGCCCGTTGTGCATGGAAGAAAGAGAAGGCGTATAACTAAACCTCCGGTTCAGAGTATAAAGCTAATCCCGACGCCAGCTCTAATCGAACGAGACGTTATTCAAAAATGCCAACAAAAACAATAACGAGATTGTTTTTAAATTGGACAGACTCGATGAGTCAGCCAGGAAACAGTCAAGCGATTTCTTCGCTAGATGTACCAAAAGTCGTTACATTTGGTCTTAGCCTAGAAGAGACGCAACTCCAATCGCACATAATTGCTCTGGTCATCCAAGACCTCGTCTCGACAACAAGCCTAACTTTCTAATCCCTGCACGTAAACTGTGGCACATGTGATCCGGGATGTTATCGGGCGAGACGAGTGAATCACGTGATCTGATCATCCAACTTCACTTACGGTTTGCACACTGTCATACACTATACTAAGCTGAACTTCAATATTGTACACGAAGGGAACATCTTACTCAGTCCCTAATTTCATGATCTTATCTCGTCTACTTAATTTGCTCACTGCCGAGTACTTTGAAATATATTTGAAATGTATAAATAGCTTGTACTCGAGTATCGCATAAATGCTTACCAAAAGGGTTTGTGCTATTGGAAGCAATTATTGGTATTCAGCAAACAAAAATCTGATCCTTGGTATAACAGAATGCAGGAAGAATGAATCACGTTTAAAACGCACATGTATGTTAACTTTTACCAGTTCAACCGTATACTTTTTCTCTCAAACATCAGACACCGGAGAATTCGGTTCGACCACCTGGACAAATACCTGCATACCTTCTCGACCGTTATCATTCGCGTCCCATAGTTTCCGGTACATATGATCATCCGGCAGATAGTTCAGAAGGACTCAATCAACGCTTGTCTAAGCTGCACGCTCCAGTCTCTTCATCGGCTTCTGGCGATCTACGAAATGTGCGTGACAACACGTTCCTATCATCCCTAAGTTCACCTGATGTGTTTTGGGCTGCCATCATTTGCTTGACCATAGCAACCGGTGTACTGGTTTTCCTCATCGTCCTTATTACCACGGTCACGTGTCATCGACGCATGAAACCAGTTGGACAACGTGCCGGTCCAGGCAATTTGAGCGCAGAAACTCGACAAAACGAATGGGCCCAGTCGGATGAGGGCACATACGATTCACGGTATTGCTCTCGACAGCTGGATAACGTGGAGATGAACATTTCCAAAAATCCTTCAGGTAAGCATCGCTTTAATTCAGTATCAAACAATTTTACTGAGTTTATTACCTATCATCCTTTATTTTTACGAAAATAAGCCACTTTCTTCACCGGGTGGTTGGCGTCCAATCTACCACTGGAATTCACCCATAAAGGTACCGACATGCATCCCACCGCCATCGGATGTGTAATCGATTCGTATTACCCGGACCAGACGTCGATAACGTGATCGTTGTGCGTGCTTGAGCACACGTGCATGCCTGTAACGCAATTACTCATTGTTCTCTTTCTGGTGATATTCAAGGTCGTGGTCTGAGGCCACTTGATGCAAATGTGTACAAGTGTGTCCGTTTGTCCACGTGACTCACTGAGTCGAACACAATGAACTGAGTATCGATTTTCGGTAAGTTTAAAAATTCGTTTAAACCAGACGGTAGTGGGGCTTGGCTGATACGTGTTAGAAACAAATCGACAGAGGTAGGAAAAAAACAAGTCAAATAGTATTTTTATACACTTGGATGTGGGTGAATTTTAATCCAGAACAAAAACTAACGTAAGATAAATGCTTGGATGACGGATGGAGAACGTAAAAATGTCACCACATGTTACTGCATGCCCTTTACATAGGCGAAGTGGCTGAATTCAATGTTAATGTAACAATATCTCGTTCATATTTGTCCAACACACTTAGAGCAAAAGGGATGCAAAGGAATGCACCAGTTCGTAGGAAATTAGCTCCCAAACTTGAAATATCTATCGGGGAAATCACTGGAATAATCAACTATTCTACCGAGCATTTAGTCATTCAGGCAATCAGATAACATTAGAATAATTGTTATTACATTCTTATTTCTGAATTGCAGCGAAATTTCTTCCCAAGATGAAGTAACAGTTCAGTGCTTATGTATGGTATTTCAGCACGCATTATCTTGTTTTCTTCAAGATGTCAAGTGATTTTAAGAAACCACAGTGAAAAAATTGCATATACAAGCGGAAATGATGGAATCTGAAGTTGACAACTGTTCTGGTGCCCTTCATACCTGATGACAAAAGTTATTTATATTTAGAGAAAACTTAATTGGCGGAATACATTCCATCCAATATCATATCAGGACTTCCTGACCACACGTAGCCGCGGTTCTCATTGGCTGATTGTCTACGCAGGCTACAACAAAGCCGTACCGGACTGAATCACGTGAATTGCGCGTAAGCGCGCAACACCGTTCTAAAGAAGCAGATCCATGGTGGGCTTATTCTGACATCATAGAAGCTGTATTGATGTTTCACGCCGAACTTTCTCAGAGATCCTATAAGTGAGTGAGTGTAAATTCTCACTCTCCTGCATCTGTGATGTCAATCGATTCTTGAAAAGGCGTGAGTTGTAAACGTCCTGATTTTAATTAAGGAAGGTAGAAGTAAAACATGAGCTGAAGCCCAGTACTGGTATCACCCAGCGTTAACACGTATACAATCACAGTCACGATGACAACGCGTACAACCATCCCGTTACACTATTAAACGGTGATCGTGAACGAAATATCACAACCTAATGTTATAAACATGCTCGCTATCGAATTTCGGTTAAGACGTTCGGTTAGTTCAATTGATTAACCACACGTTGTATTTATGAGAGCGCAGGTTTTGCACAAAATGGTCAGCCTACATAAACACCTCTCGTTTGAAAATTGATCAATCGACCGGTATTAACTTTTACGGACTATGTAGCAACAAGCTCTACAAAAATTGCCTCACGCACTGAGTGTTTTACGACTCACATCCATTGCAGTTTTCTCAAAATATATAGTCCAACATCTTTCTCCGTTGGTCCAAGTTGAAACAGGCCGGGAAAGACGGGAAACATTATTTTTAATTTAAAAAGAATATATTATTAGTATGCCTGAGGAGACGCAGTCAATTAAACAAACACAGAATCTTTCTGAACAGATGACAAGTATTTCAACATTTCCATCAGTAACTGTTTTGAACCGATTACTGGAAGGCATAGAACAACCGTTCACTCAGATCGTGCATGTACTGATTGAATGTGTGTTTGTATGCATCGATAAACTAATGCAAAATCATGTATTCATCACTTGACAAGATGATGGCCAGTCAGTTGTTACATTCGTGAGTATGAGTCGTGTGTGCGCGCGGGCATGTTTGCATGTGTGCGTGCGTGCGTGCCTATGTGTGGGTGTGAGGCCATGGTCTTGACGTGGAGTCTCGGATGTCGTGGGATTAAATCCCACCAAAAATGAGTCATATCACAACTTGCCGCATTATGAACTAATTATTTTTAACTTAATCGAGTTCTTATTGTCGTGATTCAACTAGAATTCGTTTGTTCAGTATCCAAATTGCGCGATTTATCCAAACGTGTACCGACCACTGTGCACTTTAAGTTAACATAGTAAAGATACGGAATGTAATTAGCGCGGACAGGCAACTTGTGATGTCTGATAACCATTTCAGCGGTAAACAATACCCATCTTAGTTTCAAATAGAGGGTCCAGTCTCTTCAGTCACATTCGAAGGAGATAATCAATGCAGAATTGATTTTCATACTTTTACTAATCGAAAATCAGCCAAGTAGACTAGACCACCCCCCTCCCAGGCGGTGTAGCAACTTGCTTGGGGGTATTACTGAAACGTTTCTTGTAATCTGTGGTCAGTTTGAAAGATTGAATATTACACGAAAATCTTTATATTTTACCCGTGCATAGAATTGCTTTCGCCAAGTGGTTCTTGGTCGGACGTACTTATGACCTCATAAATTGTCTACAAGCTGTACGCATTAACGGAAGAATTCTGTCAAACATTGTGACCTTTAAGCTTCTGGTTGATTTCAATATGTTACCGTATCGAAGGGGAGAGGGATGATTGCCAGTCGACATAGTCATTACTCCTTCTGCTTGTTTCCGTTGGTTAGCTACCCACCCAAGCAGACGCACACACATACACACACACACACACCCGTCCTTCCCATTTTCCACGTTAATTTGCCAAACCATTTGCTGCTCACCGACCGAGTCCTCTGTTGTTTAGACGAGTTTTCCGCCCGCCCAAGGGTCGAAAACTCGGATTAGACCAGATCGAGCGACGCACCGATGTGGCCGAATACGGAACGCATGCGGCTCAGTCAGACTTGGTTTGGTCTACCGCCAGCCTAGGTTTTGTGCGTGAGAAACTCATACGAGACTGGAAATTAATTAATCCGTGTTCCGTCAAGTCTCGTTCGATCCCAATTCGGTTCGCCCGAAACTCCGAATGACTGACCTGTTGGCTAGATGGCCATCAAAATGACTGCTAAATCACGAAGAGCATCAAGAACAGCCTAGTAATCAGGCAAGCGGACAGGCTGCCCTGACTGACTGACTGACTGGCTTACTGGTCGAATAGTCTGCAAACTTGTTTAGACGCTCCGTTAAACGCGCCCAGTTCGACGGGAAGGAGACAGAATGTTGGTTAGGCTACGTGATCTGGCAGCTTTTGGGGAATCAACTTCGTAAAATATGCTAATTTGGAGCCAGCTCCACGATCAAAACTGGCCTAACTATTTTGTTGCACACTGAACCAATTTGCTTTAGTTCGTGTACGTGTACGTGTATGTGTACGTGTATGTGTGCTCAGAATACTGGGAAAAGGGAAAGAACATCAGCTCGATTTGAATTCACTCAAAGTTCATGCAAGTTTGGGTGACTGGTTGGCCTTCCTCTTGGCTGCTCATGTTTCCCGTCTTTTTCTAAAATATATCATACTGTTACTGACTCTTGTCTACTTGTTTGTATTTAGGTTTGTTCGTACGTACATCAATCCCTGCGCACGTGTGTATGTGTGTATGTGCCTGCGTGTGTGTGTGTGTGTGCGCGCGCGTGCGTGCGTGTGTATCAGAGGGGCTTGCGCGCATCAAAGTGCTCATATTCGCGAGCGGTGATAAATTTGCATAACTTCTCCGAATTTGGGGGTAATTCATCTTTGGTCACTATTTGACTATTTTGCAATGGATTCGAAGTGATCAAACAATTTTGTCTACTTGAGTATGGGCATTCTCGAATGCATATTGCCAACAAACTTTTGAGTTCCATCGAGGCGTGAAGAGACTCTGTGGGGGAGGGTGTGTGTCTGTGAAGTTTTCGGGGCGTTGGGATGTGGCGCAATCTTTAGTATGTGTGGTTGTATCCATGCAAGCGCCCACTGGGCACTGGTACTTCCAAGTGGGCCAAACTTTCTTCACATTCGAGATTTCTTGATAAAATAAAAAATGGTTCCGATAGGGTTTGATCAGTGTTGATCACTGATTTATGCATAATACGATTGGATTATTCGTCCTGCCGGACAATTTCCATTCAATTGTCTAGTGGTGAATTTTCATTACCTAATTAATTTGTCCAAATAGGTTTCTGGTGTCGCGCTAGAACATCGCGATCATTTGACCTCGTTCGCGACATGCGCGAGACTATGGGTTGTTTGAATGAACAAAAATCAGCCAGCCCTCGGTGCTATTTACTCTTGTAATAAGATTGCAAACCGAAGCCTTTTTGTGTTTATAGAGTGACAAATAAATGTGATTGAAGTTCGGAAAATCCAGTTGGCAACTTGAAATCGTCGAACATAGGGAATTTCTGGATTTGTGCGCGTACTACTCACGTGCATTGAACATACCTAGTTGCTGTGGTACTCACGGGATTGACATTCTTCCTTATTTGGTGGCTCCCCAGGTGATGTTTCCAGGTTTTAACAATTTCTGTCTCTATTATTGAAACGACGTTGCATACCGTTTTCAGGTAGGGGACCGCGGTCAACACAGGGCTGTTAAGTAGAGTGTTTGACCAACGGTGTGACAATTCGAACCTGCTACTGAATACCACAACCGGTCCGAGCATTAGGTTCAGCTGGGATATCATAACTGTAGTCGAGACCTCACAATCAAGGGCTGTATGAAGCAGTCTATAAAGAAATGGGGTCGATAACTAGAATCGAAACCCATGTTTAGCCAATGTTGATTTGTTTCAAACCAGATATTAGGCTGATCTGACCGACTACCGTGGTCTGGATCACCAAGTGCAACAAACAGCCGTCCATTTGACTTTGTCAGAATAAAACTAATGAACTGCTTTTGAAGTGTGGCCATTTTATTGGTTAAAATATGAGCATTGTTTAAGAAGAACACGGATTCTCGTGAAAAGATAATCCTAAAAAGTAGAATTCAACCGGGAATTCGGTGATTAATTTATTTGCCCCTGAGAAAATGCGATTCTCCCATCCCACCCAACTATATTTTAAATATATATTTCCAAATTTCACATCGATTATCGGAAATAAAATTTGAGGTGCAGAGTTTGCTTGTCGCCATTCTTTCAGAACTTCATCAGTGAAATTTGAAGGAAATCATCTCTGAATTGCAACTCAAAGTGGAATGCAATTTCGTGGATGTCTATGAATCATTCGGGGACATCCGATGGGAGCTCCTTACCACATGCGTATGAGACAGCGAAATTTCACATGGACATTTCTATCACATTGCTCGGTGTTATTTCGTGAAGTTACAAAATGAGATGATTGGAAGAACTGTTGCGAGCGACTTTGGAGAACGTCTGACCTGTCTAGAGATGACCAAATGCCATTTTGCAAGAATCCTGTTACACAGAAAAAAATGAGGCGAACGCCAGTAAAAAATCACATGACTTCATACTATCTTCAAAAATCTGGTCTAATGTTTTTGGCAATTTAAGTCTTTCTTTAAAATATTTTCACAGTGAAATTTGTGACGTCGCGTACTCGATCAAAAAGACAAATTCAATTGGTCAGAGTACCACAAAACTTGAATTTTTAGTCCAGCAGTTTATCGGAAAATATCTACACTCAGTTGATCAACTCGTATACCATGGATTTCCATTCCACGAGATTAATAACAAGGACAAAGCAGCAATACCGTTCTTCAGTGATTATCAGCCGTTACTTCGATATTAAATGCTGCAATGATAAATCACATCTCTGATTCACTTACCCAGGTGTTCTTCTCACGCCGTTTTATCCAGATAATGCATGCTAGTCCATTTTGATAAATTACACATGAATGTATCGACTCATAGTACTCGAGGACTTTATTTTGGTCTTTCCAAAGTAAACCGCGGACAATGCGGACCGAATCAATGTGTATGATCATTTTGCTACTGATCTTTACTACTTATGTATCCTTCAGTAGCCAGAATATTCAAGTGCTAATATTTTTAGCTTAAATCTGACCAACCTCGTGTTGGTATAAACAAGAACATGCGAGGCTGATGAAGGGATGAAATAAGAACTGTTTGATAAGTCCCGAAGCCCAAATTTAAGGAAAATATTGACGTGGAATTCAGCTGCGAAACCAGAAGTTTAAACAAAGGATCACATGGTCAGTTTATGAGCCACAGTAGCCGAGTGTCGTTTTACTACGGATTCCAGAGGAAAACAGTATGCCCGTATACAAACCAAGTGCAAAAAGCAGATTATTTTGAAGTTGCTAATGTGTTCCAATGTATATTTGACATTTCAAACAGAGTTTGTGATTATGACTGCTTCCTTTTTCAAATTTTATGCAGCCGCTTTGACACAAAGGCGAAGTATAGAAAGTGACCACTTGTAACTTATAACACAGTCCATTGTAAGCTTTTGCGCCTCAGAATTTCGAATAAATGTGTTACAAACAGTCGACACTTTGTTAAGAATTTAATGAAGACAAACAAATCGCTTCACTGAAGATGTTTCCTCAAGTTCAATAAATTAACATATTCTCGGAAATAAATATCGATAAAGAATGCTGGCTAACTGTGGTTGAGGAATTATTTTGGGAAATACATGACTTTTGATGGCAAAATGACAAACACGGGTGCATAGCTTCTTTCGAAAGGGATTGGATGCGTCTTGCTTTGTGTTCTCCCATGTGTCTACCTGCAGTGACTGTAAACACGAATTCATGCCCGGATAATGAGTGTGTACTTCACTCCACTACGCTACTGATTCTGTCATTACCATAATGCTTCCCACGGGTTTTTTCGTGCGCTGGTCTTTACTTCATTGGTCCATTGTAATAGCGACAGTGTACCACATTCTCTTGAAAGCTAGGGGGCAGGTGAATTGTCGGCAACCGAGGGAATCGAACTGGAATCCCTCGGGATGAGAAGCCCTCTTGTCGACATTGACCGAGGTCATCAGATAATCGTCCTTTTCCTATCTCAGTTATTACTTATAGTTTCGTTTATGTTGGAAAATAAATATGGATTACTACTGACACTGGACGCACAATTATTGATAAAATAACTTGATCGTTACTGGTGTGATGCCAGCAAAATCCCTTCTACAGTTATGATTACAAAATACAAGTACTGCTTGCTCCAGGACGCAATCTCATTAGAGGTATTTTCCGCCAATTTAGTACTTCATTTGCATGTGATGCTTAGATGACAACTGTGGTAAATCTTGAAAAAATGTCTTAATCTTGAATTAAAAGGCAATCAGACCATCACTGTTTTGTTTTCCAGTCACTCCGGAAGAATTATTCACTCTGAGTGATGAACCAAGCCTAAATGTTTACGCATGGCCTGGACGAATCAAGTCACCGATGAATAGTCCGGATCTGCTGGACGCCGTGACCCGTGGATCGCCAAAGCTGACTGCCTCGGGATACTCACATCTGACGGGAACCATGGTTTCACAATGCAGAACTCTACAGAACCCGCTTTTTCAACGGAACGATCTTCCACGAGTAGACCTACTAATGCGACCCGCAATGCAACCATTTCCTTGTACGACGTATGAGGGCTACCAAAAACTTGTTCCCATCTCGCGACAAAGCGAGCCTGATAACCGTCCGATTCATCCAAATGCTTTTCGCGTACAACCGCAGAATGTGTCCAAAAGTCGGACACTTAGTTTGGAAAGATTAGGAAGCACAGATGACTCGGGTAAATCTACACTGCTGTCCACGAGTCCGAAAGAAGGAGAATGCAAATTGTTGAGAACAATCACTCCACCTGTCTCGTCTAGTGTCGTGGTTGGGCAATGTGACAATAAGACCGAGGAGAAATCTAGCGAAAAATTCGTGGGCAAAAAGAAGAACGAAGTCAGTTTTGTTTGATCTTGACAAAACTTCGAAGTGTACATTTAGTAGATGCGTTGTGATGAAGCGACTTATCATTAAATTTTAACATTTCGAACAATGGCGTGCATACATTTATTCGTATGATATACTTTTACTTGCAATTGAGCAGTACTTCTTGCTTGTTTCAAGTTTTCAACGTTTGGGTTACTTGCTCTTACATCTGGAGGGTATCATACAGCCACCGCTTTTACAAAATTATTTCAGAACCAAAGCAAAATTATTCGGAATTCCTTTTTGAAAAAAAAGCATCACTTTCACAGAATTTCGCGCGAGTAGATATGCTTGAAGATGTTCGAAAGACACACCGATAATCAGGGCAAATGTGACCACGTCTCAGTTCTAAGCAAATGAAATCCCACTAATTCAGCGGACTAGCAGCTGTCAATAGTTTTGACCTAATTCCGAACGGTTCTGACACAGTTTCAAAATATTGTGGGAAATAGAATAGACTTGACGGGGCCTATATAACTTAAACGAGTAAAACGACAACCATGGAGGCGTTTGAATTCAAGTTACTACACGGCAATGGTTGACAGGTGACCGTTCGATGAGTGATCCGCATATTACCCCGAAGCCCCGGCCAGTTCACGAATCATGAAGGACGTGTTTGAACTCAGACTCCGGTATGTTCATATGCAAACTAGTACGGCTCGTATAGGAAAGCGGAGATGAAATCGTGCTGCCTCTGAATAGTTATAGCCACATAAAATTCCCATATGACTTGAGAGGCTAAAATACATGGACTTGAAGAACGGTGTTTGCCACTGAAGTATCAGGCTGACTGTAGGTTTCATTTTCCGCTAAACTGAGACAAAATTAGACTTCAACATTTGTACTTTTAAACATGCGTTATAAGGGAATTGTTTTTAAAAGATTGGTTGGTTCGAATGGATAACAGAGTTCCTAGATTGTTTGGTGCAGTAATACGTTCATTGGATCTGCGCGGTGACAAGTTAGCAAGAAATGAGTGTAGTTCATTTGGTGAAAACGGTGTCAAAATTTCTATCTGAACTGCTTCTTGTTGTCCTACTCGAACACGTCAGTCGACAGCATATTCTACCGCTTTTTCTAACTGCTCATTCTGGCGTTAAACCGTTGTCAAAAGAAAACCGAATGAGCGGTCTACCGATTGGAGAAATAAATTTGTGTGCAACAGGAATCGTGAAATACAAAACTCAGTTTAGGGCCCTTCTACTGGCCCTCACGGACAGTCAGCGTGTCAAAAATTCGACTGGTTGTCATGTCATTCTGTTTCGCAGTGAACATAGTGACGATTTTTAGTCGTCACTTGTAATCAGTCTGATTCTTAATTGTCACCAACTATCTCCAAGTTTAGGCATTGCAGATCATCCATATTTGAACAGTTTTATTTATTTGGGCAGTTTTTTCTCATCCAGTGGTAGTATGTCAAACGAAACGTCTTCGTGGATTCAGAAAGTTCAAATGACACAACGCAACAACTGAAGGTATCTATGGTGTCGAACTGACATCCAGTTGCTCTTCCGCGGTCGACTTTACATTGTTGCTACATGACTTAAACATGAATTTTAAGGACAAATGTGCAATGGCGTTTGGCATTTGAACGCTCTTGTTTTCCTCGTTGCTCGTATGGAATTTGATGGATGAATTTTCTGCATAACTCAGAGGTCAAGCGCAAGATACTAGGCGCTAAGGTTTAATTTTGTTTAAAAAGATGGTCGGGCCACGTCGAGTGCATTCCCGTAGAACGATTGTCCGGCTGAACACTTTTGGTGCAAGAGGCAGGCAACTGGCAGAAAATGGAACGAGGTGGTCAGCTGATCAAATGGCAAACACATGAAAATCCGAATCAACAGACTGGTTCGTGCGAATCCAATTGGGTTATCACTTTGGGATCCACGAGATTTCTTTCCCTATGCGATGATTGGAGACAACAGTCCCGCATTGCCTCAGCCAATGTTATTCCGTTCGAAATTAGCTTCTTTTCAATGCGGTTCTTCAACATGTCGACTTTAATTAGCCTTTCACGGGTTCTTATTTTGTTATTTGTCCGGAATGGGTCATGTTCTGAGGTGCTAGAAGAATGGTTCTCAAAATTGGAGTGAATGAAATTCCAATCTTCAAACTAGACTTGAGAATGTCGCTGGAATCCGCCAACCAGGCGATCGGTTTACAAAATCCGTGACCGTCTACCCGGAGGCGCATTAGTTCTATGAACTTCCGAGCAATAACCGTATCATTTGCCGATCTAAACTTCAAATTGGGCCGTTCGGGAGCAATCGTGAAGCTAAGAATTTGAACACAAGCCGGTAGAGCACTGGTAGTGCAAAATCTTAGATTGCCTCTGTGTGTAGTTTCGAATCGCGGTCGACAGTAAAGACATTTACAATTAGATCAGTTTTACAAATTAAATCGGTTATTATTTTTAGCTCCGTGTGTGCCCTTGATAGACTTAAAATTGAATGATTTAGTTATGGTCGGAAAATTATGCGTAATTCAACGTATCTGTGTACAGCAAACCTCACAAAACAATACTTTGAATCGCGTGAGCGGAAACTGTGGCAATTCTGCCAGGTTTGAATCCATTTTTGATCAATTTTTGCCAATTTTCAATCCAAAAGACACAAAATCATCGAAGTTAGCAATGTAGCGAAAGTAATGTCACAACGAACCACAGTTTAAGCTATGAGGCAGTGCTTGCAAAATCCGTCTCGGGCAGTCGTGTTAAGAAGCGCATTTTCTGAAATAAGCATACCAAACTTTATAAGCTCGATTTTCTGTGTTGTCCTCACACGTTTGCGGAAACTGTTATATGCAGAAATATGATTGCTAGTAGTATGTGAACGGAAATGAACGGAACAAATTGCCGTCAGAACAATTTAGTTCCCAATCGAGTCGATACTGTTGCGTGTATTCTTCACTAGAAATAGAGGCTACTATTGGGGATGAAATAGCACAGCCGAACAGCCATGCTGCCCACGGTGTGCACATGTTTTTTTTTTCTACTCGAGATGCAAAGGCATGAAATTATTGGAGTGTGCGTTATCGATTCGTGCCCACATTGTACGGTCATTTATTTTAGTGCAATTTGCTTTGCAGCTTTGACAAATCAGTATAAGGAGTCCATTCAAGTGGTCTGTACGCGGTTAACGAAATAACCAGAAACTGACCTAGACAAAAGATTATTATCCATTTTGATAAGTGCATAGTAGGGTGAAATAAATTACACATTTCTATGCTTAATGCGGACCATCCAATTGGGAGCACTTTGAGTTGACAACAGAGCAAGGGATTCGTGGTCAATTCAAACAAGTCCACTGCCGCTAATTCTAGCAAGAACGCACAAGCAAAAATCCTACAGGAAAACTGATTCATTGATCAAAATTATTTCATAATCACGGGGTGGTTGGATGTCTGTCTGAGCGCGTGCGAATGTCATTCGCATTACCTCGTTGTCTCGAAACGGCTGTGCATCAATCAGTTTTTGACTGCTCATTATTAGTCCTGCATGAAAATAAGCATCTCGTCAGGACTTCAGACGGCTGACATTTGTTGCCTGGTATCCTCTCTACTGACCGTTGATTGACTAATGATATCGTTTAGTGATTTACGACTAATCCCCTTACCATTGTTGGTCACCATGATGAAGCACTGGCGTGTTCCAAGCAAGTTTAATGATCATGTGATACATTTAATTCAGGTGCACAATGAATGAAAGAAGAGCTTACAAAAAAACATTAATGATGAAATAAGGTTTGCCGAATAAAAATTGGTGGACTGTCTTTCTGTTGTCGTAAAGTCAAACTAGATAAACAGTATCAACCGATTTACACTTCGCGAGCAAAAATAAACGAGTAACAATCAACTTGATTGAACGTCATGTCACAGACAAACCATATGCACAGTACAAAAATGAAAGTCATGATACTGCTAATTCCATAGCTGTCCATGAATGCAAATCCCACTGGCTTTGATCGGGGCATGAACTGCCCAGGACAAGGGGATAAGACTAATACCGTGCATGATGGATTTACGTAGATTCGTTTTAAAATAGTAATACTCACAAATCTGCTGGCTGGCACTTCGGTGTTTTTTGATCAACTAAATGTCGTGTGCTGATTCCGAGACAGCTGAAACCAGTTGTTTGAATATGAACCCGACTGATGCGAGGAAATCATTACTAAAATTAATTTCAGTGACTGATGGAATAAATCGTTCTTTCGATTTTTATTTTTCTGTGCACTATGTCCACATTGAGTGCGGACTGTCATGGAGATTGGGAGCAAAACGATGTTGTCAGTAATCCGATGCGGCCTTTGGTAATATCCTTAGGATTCTGTTACCCACAAGGTACAAACAAGTATCAACAAATATTACATATTTACTTAAACGTCCCTATCATTGTATTTGTTTCTAGACTGCAGTAAAGTCATTTAAACATGGCAAGCTTGATTGCTTAGAGAAACACATCTGAACTTGAAAAATTAGCTCTTAATGGAGCATGAAAATTTTATAACCGTTTTTGAATCGTTCTTAGGATTCATTGTAGTTTGAATTCCTAATTGTTAACAAACTCACTTGTTAGACAGTAATATCTTATTGATTAGCCTACCCAAGAATGGGCTGGAATTTATAAGCTACTGAAAATTACTTTTTAACTCTGATCTGATAATCCTTGTCGATCACGTAAAGAAAACAGATCCTTTTAGAACGCATTTTGATTTGCACCAAAGTTGACCCTGATTCGAGGTCATTCAAGAGCGCTGCTTTAATTGCCCACGTTGCTATCGGGACAGCGAAGCACTGAGTGAGAAACAATAAAATTTCGTAACTCAATGCAATGGATTATGGACTGATTAAAAAACTTCGGCCAATTTAAAAATTTGTTTTAAACTCAGGAAAACCATTGCTGGCAACATGTTAACTGAATAAACTATGACAAGAGCATGTTTTTCTTGGAGTGCATCAATCACACCTGAGAATGTCTGCAAAATTGCTTCTAGTCTTGTTAAAAATTAGTGTCAGAAGCTCGTTTCTCTAATGTTGACATAGATTATTAGTGATACTTTATACATCACCGTGTGATAAAGTTGAATGCTACGTGGATGCCTTAAGTATCGGAAGGTATAAAGTATGGATAAGTCGTACAATAACGCTGGGGACATAATTATCGCGGGACTAGAGGAAAATGGTGAGCGACCCAATCTGGAGACTTGGTAATTTTGTTGATAAATGCACGCCGTGTTCTAACTAGTAGAACACTTAACAAATGGACATTTCTAAGAGGCAATTATTTGAAAAATGTTGTTTTTCTTATTCCTCCTCGAAATATTTTGTCTCGCATAAATGACGGCAGAAAATCCCTAAAAGAGACGAAAGGAAATTACAACAGTTCTGCGGAAAATTGTCATCTTTCCGTTGACGGAGATACTTCCTCGATTCTTGAAAGAAGACAATGGAGGAAGACGTTAATAACCCGGATGGAAGCTCCATGTTTCACCCTAGTAGAAGTCAATGTACACGGTGTCATGAATAGAGTGGTTCTGTAGCAGTCTGATGTGAATCGGACAAAAACAAACTTGGATCCGTGATGTGCTACATATGAAATCATACCGTGATCTGAATCTTGATCCTATTCGAACACATCTGACATCCTGTCGTGATAATTTGACGAGGTACCTAATCAGCGGACGTTAACGAATAGATTCTAGAACATGCAGGATTATGAGATGTAATGTGAGCCTGGAGGTGGTAGATGCCACATCAAACCGACAAGAAATTTATTGGACAATAGTAGCAAACCGATCGGTTGTCAGTGTCTGTTGATGCTGGATTTCTAACGATACACTTCGCAAACGATTGTGCGTGATTCTTACTTTGTTCTCTCTGACCTGCTCGTAATACGTCATCGTGGTTGAACTGAGAAGTCAACTAAATTTCTGGCTTACCAACTTGCTAGATAACTCCAAAAGTTAAGGCCTAGTATCAAAACTATTCGCATGTTCTCGCTAAATAAAAAGAATCGGGAGTTGAGTAATTTTTCTATATGCCGCTACCTACCCAAGCGGAATCCCTTCAAATGATGTTTGTTGCCAGAATTTTCGTAAAACTTGTCCACATATAAGTTAGTTGAAAACGTTTATCGCTGACGGAATGTCCTGTGGTTCCTGGCTGTATTGAAGTGTTTTATTCTCGTTTTATTAATCCATGATATTCGGATGGTTTGGAAATGGATGTAAGCAATAGCGAAGCCGTATCGGACAGTGACACATGAATTAGACTTAGAATCACAGCAATTTTGCAAATCCAGTCATTATTCCACTCTGTGATTTTCGTACTGACCAATATCCAGGAGACGTCAGCGGTCCGGATCCGAAAAAATATAAGGACAATGCCAACGGGAAATCAAATCACCGTCATCATTCACCCTTTTCTTCATGTTCACTTGGCTACTTTTTTGCTTTCAAGTAGATACGAACTGAATTCGTGCAAAAATCCCAATCGACAGGATGGAAGTCCTTGTGCCACCAACCGGTTATCCTAATGACATCCGCTGCTGGTGAGAAATGGAGTTAATCGGACAAGTAAAAAGGCGCATGATGAGTTACACGGTGACGCGTTTATTGGAAAGCTTGTCGGTTTCAGTTCTACAGTGTTTCCTGTGGTTACTTCTCCATGACCTACGCGTTTTAAGCGCCCACTTGCTATTTTTAGGCTCCAACCCAAGTTTTTGGCCGCCCTTCTTTGTTCTCAGAGTTGTTAACAGTTTGTCTACTACTTTTTGGAACAGAACGGGATCTAAATTATCGAACAAACGTTTGAAGATTCATTTTCAAACGAACATTTTTTGCCGAGGTACTTCCTCGACAGCACTTTTGATAAGCGTTGGATTGGCAGTAATAAGATTTACGGTTAAAAGAAGAAGTACTCCGAAATGCAATGTCATAAGTGGCCTCAAGTAGGTGATATTTGTTGCTTTTAACCGTGGTTCCTTTAGATCCTCCTAATAAATCATCTCGGCCTTTCGCCAGACGGTTTTTTACTGGTGCACTTGAATATACTGAAACTTTCTGTCAGGTTGAAGAAAACGCTATGTGATGGTGCAGGCCCTATCGAATATCCTCGTTCATGATCAGTCAGTATATCATCTGAATTTCAGTCAGTAATTCTGCGCTTGAGGCTTCCACATTGTTCAATATTGCATAAAGTTTTAATCCATTACCCTTGTTTCGAGCAAGACAGCTCAGACTGTCTCCAATCCAAGCCTGTTGTCTTCGTCGAAAGTTGAGCAATTACGCTCTTACTGTTTGTTTAACTCAACCGCTTTAATCAAGGATTTTAGTATTTATCAATTTCTCCATGGTGAATAAACTGCCAAATGGCGATTGATTACGATTTCCCTTATTTTTAAGGTAGCTCAAACTGGCACCCAGGGAAAGCCAACTAATTCCATGCTGTGTTGTGAAGCAATAACATTTGACAGTATATCCACATCCGAATATAAGTTGAATACCACAGAAATTTTGGCCAGTTAATTTACCTAGTTTGCAAATTCTTAGTATTATTCGATCTAAAGTCCCCAATTTCGACGAGAACCTTGAAATAAATAGCAGCAAATAGGACGAATCGTATTGCAGCATCATGGTTACTAAGGGGGTTCGGGTCGGGTGCCATTGGTTTACTGGACATCACCTATGGGCACTGCAAGGCGCTATTCCTTCGTCAAACGTTCCTGAATGACTTCAATGAGGAAAGCTCATTTATCAGAAAGACAGTACATGGCTTCACTGATTAGGAGGTTACTCTATGAACGGATGCGGATATTGATTCTTATCAATCCGTTGCTTGTGATCAACGACCAGCGCTCTTGTATGCAGTCATCTTTCTGTGAATTCCAACTGTAGCCAGAATGTAGATTTACTGCAAAATGATCTGCGGAACTGGTTAAATTCTTCGACCAAAACTGGAAACAAACAGTTTCACTTCAAAGTTTTAAAGTCTGCATTTTTGACAGGAAGAATGAGGCCTATGAAACTAGTGTCCTGGCGAAAATATACATGGAGAATCTCGTGGATAGACAATTGACGAGAGGACTGAAAAAGTAGGCTTTGTCAGATAAATTAAATATACTGATTTAATGGGAAAAGGGAAAATTGGCGCGGTTTCGATGTGTTCACAGCCAGTACCGAATAAGTCCGCTTTGGTAGAACTTTTTCCTGGCATAACAATCGCACTTGACAAAGCAATGAGAAACCGTGACTCAGCCGAGAACGCATCGGGAAATTCACGTATAGGCTTTCATTTTCAGTCACAATCCGGCAAATTTGGCACATCCAAACGGTTTAATTACCGGGAACGATATTTTTACTCACTCTCAACTAATCGGAATAAGAATACCGGCTACTCGAAACCAAATGATCACACCACCTGACACTGTGCATAAAACGTACACGTGAATGACAACAAAATCAACCACGGCTGCAATACAGCCAGGTGACGATGCATACAACGACAGAAGAACAGACAGACAGACAGACAGACAGACAGACAGACAGACAGACAGACAGATAAACAGACAGACAGGGATAGAAAAGGCATATAAGAGGATAATCAAGATTTGCTTTCACAACCGATTTTTTCGGGCAACCACTATCTCTCTGGGAGGCCCCTTTCGTGAAAATGATGACGATAAGAAGAGACAATACAATAGACTAATGTTACTTTCTGGACATACAATTGGCATATTTTCATCCAAAGGATGCTACATGCAATCATATGAATTCCACAAATGCAGCCCGGACAAATCAAACAACTGCGTTCATCGACGTTCGTTTACAAATACATTCTATAATAAAACTGTTACGAACAGTAATATCCCAAATTGAAACTATATCTTGTTATATTTTCTAAGGGAGTCAGAATCCAGCCTGATTCTGAGATGAGTTACACTTGAGTAAAAAGCCCCATGTATTTTGACGAATCCTCATGAAAATTCAAAAATTATACGAAAGTGTTACATCCGAGCAACTGAAAATTGAAGTACCAGGTTTACCCAAACATTTCAGGTTTGTTCCAACTTCGCGTCGAGCCTACTGTTGAGGATATTTGAGTAGTACAATCAACACGAAAACAACGCACGTGATAAATCAATCGACACTCTCTGCCCGAATGTGTTATCCGTTCCTGACCAACAGGACAACATCAGATGGTCTGCGATGAATCAGCTGATTCTTGAATCATGAGTACTGCAGCACATTGGTCAACAGAACTACCTTGAAGAGCATTTTGTGATATGATGTTGGGATTTGGTATGCGGCTGATTGGAGGATATTGCATTTTTCACGTCAATGACAGTGAGCCCACCTTTCCACACGTCATTCGGTATCTAGAACAGGCAAACAACACGTAGAGTAATCGACAGTCAATGTTCCTTAGTCCCATTTTAGCAAAATCTTTGATTTATGGCACAGTCTTTTGTATTTAGAGATAGCAAAATCTTATACAAATCGATTTTCCAGTGAATTAGTGTACATGTGAACATCTATAGAGTAGTCCATCCTCGGATACTTTTCTCCGATAGCACGATTAAACGATTTTGATACTTACACGATTTCACTGAATCGAATTAGCAGTTGTAATTAGTTTAACAGAGTTTTACGTGGCAATCTCATCAATCCAAAACCTTTTCAACTTGGGCAAGTAAAATATGGTTCATTTCACCATCCAGCCTGTATACTTGTGTGCACCAGTCAGCATCACAATCCGTATTCGCTCACGCCAATAAAATTTCCTTGATCGTTTCAGCTCACCTCGTCAAATAAATACTGAACTTAACAATCAAGTTTACAGACGTAGATAAATCGTCCCATTTCTACTAGTTTCACTGAACGGCCAAACGGTTTCAAACGATAACTTAAACACATCATTGCTTTGTTTGTTACTCGAAAATTTGTGTATCGGTACATATATAGTCTGATTATTTGAGAACGATATCTGAAGAAATCAAGCTTGGGTGGGTGATCGTGGCTCGATTGAAGCATACACGTCAGTCAAATGAACGATTCGATTTGAAATGCTGGGCCCAAAGACGGCTATACACCTTTGATAAGCTCCCTTGGGAGAGGTACACGAGTCCCGGTGCTTCCTGAATGTAAGCTTTACCGAATCATCTGAGATTTGTGCGTGAACTGTGTGTGTAATCTGAAATATAGTCATTATTTGATTGACGTTTCGACAGTTTGGTTTTATAATTCACTGTCGACCGAGCTGGTTCATGTTTGGTGCTACTTCCAATGTGAAAATCCGATGCGCGATGCTGAAGGTCACAGTATTTCTTTGGGAGATTCGAGACCTAGGGTCGAAGGAACGAATCACAAACTGATGTTTGGTGCATAAATTATGCATTGCGTAACATGGTCGTTTGCCAGTGAAAATTCCTCATCTGCTTCCCAAAATAACCATGCATTTGTGTTAATAAATCTACTGTTCACGACTGTCTACGTAGCTTCCGGACATCCGACGCTAATAAGAAACACAAGCTTTTTCTATCTTGGAATGATAAAGATCAATGATTACTAAATTTAGAGTCGGCCCATCCACTAGACAAAAACATGTTCAATTTTGTTCGTAGAATTTGTTTTGGTTCCAAGTATCGCGACTGCACTAGGATGACGTGGTTGTATCCATTGTTCAATGTTCTAGCAAGATCATTCGGCCGGTTTCCTTGAAAAACGTCCAAAATTTTTCAAACTGCCTATTTGTTCCCGAAAAATAATAGCCTTCAGCCAAGACTTGCGATTGGCTAAAACGAAGCTCATATCGCAAAAATGTTGACCCAGCAAAATCCGTCCTTTGCGAGCGAGTTATTTGAAATCAATCGTCGAATTGTCGAACGAATTGATCGGTCTCTTTATCTGTTCGTCTAATTCGTGGATTCTAATCCTCGGTTGTCTCAACGGACGTTTTGAATTTTTGAATTCAGTACCAGATAGATCGAAAGGTTTTTATATGTCCATGATTTCGCGTCACCTTGTTGAAATGGAATAATTATAGGGCACGAGTTTCTGACCTAGTCCAAAAATATTCGTAATTAGGGCTTTTGTACTCATTACAAACGAGAAAAATGACCAAATTAATATACTCGGTATTAATTATGAATTTGTACAAATCATGTAGGAGTGAATGGTTCAGAGTTTACTAGGTTTTGGAGAGGCATACACGATGCTATTACTCCTTCGTACAAGAATTGAATGTTTCCCAATCGGACATGTGAACAAGTGGACAGAACTCATAAGTCGAGTCAACTAAAGCTGACCAACTGGTCACGAAAATTATTGAATCGGAATCAAGATAGCGATGTACAATCAGTCGGTAGACCGAGAAACGCGCTCGCATACGCACACGGATGGACGCAGGAAATACTCTGAGCCGGGGTGTTTCGAGTCCGAGACTGATGGCTTACTTTTGATTGCCCTAGATAGAGCGCACGAGCCAGTGTTCTTAGTGCGCTAAGTCCAGTGGGTGAATAAACATCCAGTCTCCCATAAAGAGCGGTTAACACGAACGATTATGGAACTTTCACTGCGGATCGCCTTTTCACCAAAATTTCAAGCTCATAGTTATTCATTCATTCAAGTGTGTGTGCGTGTGTGTAACGCGTTGTAAAAAGACAGGTACCCAAAATACTTGCTGCTATCACCTTTTTCAGTATCGGCACTCAGGTAAGCCAGTATCTCGATATGTATGTACTACTTTATCACCATCATTACCTCTACCCAGATCAGAAATCAACACAGTTGCGGCGAATTCGTGCTGATTATACCAACCAATAAGCGGAACAAACAAGCAGCATGAGGAGGTCGATGAGTGCCGAGGGGCCGAATTAACCAACATAATAATCAATTAGTGAGTGTTGCTCATCAAAGACTGGTGTAAACTGTTTGGTTTTGGTTATTAACACAACATTTTGTTTGCCCTACTTGGTCTTTCTCACTAGACCTGGTGGGAGCTAGTGATAGCGTCTGCGGAAGAGAATCGATTGGAGGTCTGCAACCGAAGTAGAACAAACGTTTCTTCACATTTCCTGCCTTGTGAAACACTCCTAGTGCATCCTTGTACAGTGTCGTATTGTCACGAATATGCATCATGGAAAATGAGCTTGTCTGCTTCTGCTTTCCAGTCGTTTTCCAAGTTGGACGGTTCCATCAATATCTTAGAATAGAATCCAATTTCGTAATCTTGACCATTGGTTTGAATAGATTTCCCACTGACCAGCTGCTTATATTAAAATAGACGGTTCCTTAGCTAAGCCATATTCCAGGTTTTCTCAAAGTCTTGTCATGGCCCAGAAACCTAGAGGTGAGAGGTTGCTCAATTCGAGCATTTTTCAGTCGGGGCCAGATATTATAAACGTTCAGAAACACCTTTCGCCAAATTCGTCTCAAAAAAGAGAAATAAGAGTTTCCCAGTTCATTCGTGATTTGGTTGAAACCGTGAACAAAATATAAAAGATAAGAAATCATGCTAGGAAGCGTGGGGAAGTCACCTTTACTCTTTTGATTTGAATATCTTCCATACGAGAAATAATTCAGTAAAAATTACCCAGCACAATTTGGTTGATTGGGACGGTTCTTTGGGAGCGTTTGTAAAGATGTTTAAGACCAGCACTCGTTGCCGAGGCTCATGGACCGAGCCACACGTTATTCTGGAGCGTGCAGGACGAAATAAATTTAAGTGGTTAAACTTCACTCCGCAACTAAATGTTAACTTGCATACAAATCTTACATCTGATCAGATTTGAAGTCATATGGTTTTAATTGTGAATGACATCATGTTAATAACACAACGTTGTTGGTAAATCTAACACGCATTACATCTACCAACAACGCTGTGTTATTAACATCATGTCATTCACAATTAGAACCAATACATGGCGCATCGATTTCTTTATACACACCCTACATCATTTGATCATATCGTTTTAACTCTTTATCAAGCAACGGAGGTTATGAATCACCACCCAGTAACCAGTGACACTGTCAACAATGGGTTGCCTAACCAATTTAATCGACTCAGTAATTTGTGGAAATATCTTTCAAATAGAAAATGCCTAGTCGTTCAGTAACTTGGCATTTAGAAGTTGGTTTGAACACCGCCTCTGTTGGAAAAATCTCCCAACACCACTTGGGAGTCCGCTTAGGACTCCATGAAAAGTTGTCACGTATTTGTCGCACTAGAACTCAATTCAAATAGAACACATTTGTGCTCAAAACTTAGCTTATAAATCCAGTAAGATATTCCTCGTCCAGTTGAGTATGATACTGCTAATAGAAAACATGTTCCTAGCGGCTGGACCTAATACGACCTATACAAGTTGACCTAGCTTCAGTCTAGCTTATAGACAGTTGTCAAGTTGAACTTACTTTGATATATTCTACTCCTTGTTTTTAAAATCAGATGTTGACAAAAAAAGATGGCCAAATTCTCGTGTTAAACCAATAGCGGGTGTTGTTTGAAGCTTACGGCATGGACATTACAAGTGAAGGGGTAAACTGCTCACTCGGGATGAGCATTGATTCCATTTTTTTCGTCTTCTACCTCGTGCATTTTGTTTTCGTTCTCTGTATTGATTTCGAGGCGCATGATTTGTACTCAGTTTTGTGCAAAGATATAACTAATATCAGTTCCCGCGTTTTGGGTCGAGACGAGAAAAACTTAGCAAAAATTTTTATCCGGATACTCGACTTAACAAATTATACTTCATGTAGTAAAATTAAAGATACGAAATGCTTACCTGCTAACATGATACATGATGCAATGTTTTACCTGCACGAATGAAAACAAAATTCTTTAATAAGATGACTTCTAGTATTGGGTTCATGTTGCTACATGGCAGTTTCAGTTTGTCATGATGGGCTGCTCTCTTTTGGTTCAAGAAAATCGATATTTCGACAACCTGAACTCAGCCTAAAAATCAGTTTCTCCTTGTTCTTATAACAAGTTCTGCAAATGCGAGGCACAAGAAGCTGTGTTTGATTTTGGGTTGTTAATTTTAATTGATTTTGGAATTTCTCCTCATTAGTGACCAATATTACTGATTTTCGAATGAGTAGTATACTGAGACGTCAAAACCACAGGACGTTTTAGGACGGGGTTGGCTCGAAGCTGAACCTTCTTCTTACAGCAAAAGATCTGGGGCTGTATATGGGTTCAGTTCCTAGGAAAGTTCTATCTCAAATGGTCGTCCTAAATCGGATGATTTGTCAACGAGTATGAGGAACACCCGATTGGCATTCATTAATTTCAGTCACACTTACAAAGCAGATCGGCTAGTTTTACCCGCCGTTATTGAAACGTGGCAGTTGTGAACAGATGCGCGAAGTCTACCGATATTTAAACGCGATTGTTCTCTTTGTATTGCCCTAATGTAACGGGAGAATTTTGCAAGTTAGTTGCTAGGTATAATACAAGTGTTCACTCTTTAGCATAATGAAATAGTTTGACCAGATTAAGATGGCTGTGATATGCTGTGCCCATATTCAAGATACACCTACCTTGCTGTGCACTGTTTTGCGAGTCGATTGATGGATAGAAAATGGATCGAACTGGTTGGTTGATCACAGGGTAAAATGGTATGAAAATCTTAACAAGCGAATTGGCTAGCCAAGTTGCAGTTAGACTAGCGTAATGGGTTCCACAAAATCGTCTTCCACGTGAGGGTCGTGGGTAACAAGTGTTACGACTCAAGGTCACAAACGGTGAAACATTCCATTCAAAATATCTACTTTTCTACATAACTCTTCAACTTATTGTCGTTCAGCTGATTTCTCACCGTTTCTCATACTGCTGTTCACTTCTGAATAGACAGTTTGGTGAGAACCTAGCGCAAACGAGAGCATGTTGTTGCCAAGCTGAAGGTTGTAAAAGCTGAGAATAAAACCGGACATTTTTTCATTGGTCAGCGACCTCTGTAAATTGAATTCTTACTTTAGCATGAATTTAGCGAATAGCTGGCAACATCAGTCAAAAATGTCGGCTTATTGCTGTCCACGTTTTGTTTCACCCGAAGGACTCCGAGGATGTTAGACAAGAGGCCGAATTTATCAGGTGATAAACAATAGCGAATACAAATTCCCTACCATGGAATGTTGGGTGATGGAAGAAACTGCGAGCTGAGTGTTCTGGTGCGTTAGGATTGGTCAAGTCAGAGTGGGATCACAGAACGGTTCTGGAGCATCTAATCAACATGTCCAATCTTGTTAAAACGGCTATTGTCTTGTTCCTTCCAACTTTCCATAATGCTTACGAATCTTGTGGCTGCCTGGTAATTGTTCGTGGAAAATTGTTCGACCGAATTTTCAGTGTCCTTACACAAAGTGAAAACGAGAACAGACAAAACCGATCCGTTACGTGATACCATACAAAGAGAACTGTCCGACCCAGGAGGTCATGGTATATATAGTCCGGTAGATAGTGATATTGCGCTTCATTCAACTTACAGCGCTACGAACTTGGACCATAGAATGAAATCGGGATGAATTCTTGCCTTACGAGGTGACGATAAACAACACATTCTGTAACCGTCCATGATAATGATGCAATAGTCTAACACACAGCATACCTGTTTGCTTATCGACAAACACAGGCACATACAAGATGCATGCGCCCACACTAAAGTGCCGATTGTCTCTCTCACGTGGCATATGCTTGTTTCACGCGCACTCCATGATTACTTGCGAGTAGCACCTGCGAATGATATGAATTTGCAAGACGAATAAATCTCCGGATTGCATCTTCCCCGCACAAACCTCGGATCATTTGGTTAATCGTGCATTCAAAAAACCGAAAACTCGAGTTTCGATTGTATTTGAGCTCATCGACGGTACCATATATTCTGGTATATCGAGAAGGGGAAATCGGTCCTTTTGCCTGGATGATGTCCATGTAGCCACTGAGGCACCAGTTACCGTCCGAGAAATTAATAGTTGATACATTTTAGTAGTAGGAGATTGAATGTTTACATGAAATAATTCACCATGTGATATCATCGCTGATCTCACCATAAAGAAACGATGGAAGCACTGTACAGCTGTTTCATTCTTGTTAGGAATCATCAGCAGTGCATATCCACCGCGCCCCAACTGGGACGCGAACCGAACAATGACGAACGATTCTGAGGCGAACGCCTGTAGCATTACGCTACCGGGCAGGCTGACGAACGGGATTGTTGAACTTCACCACATGACTGATGTGACCTATTTCACTGATTTGGGCACGATACTGTCCGTTAGCTTTACAGCATCGAACCCCCTACTGATAGATGGGACTTCTGCAGTTAAGCCTGAAGTACCGACGAGGGTTTTGGATATGACCTACAGAGCTTGATTACTTGGTACCTGATTCCTAACAAGGATTAAACGGCTGTACAGTGCTTCCATGGTTTCTTTATGGTGAGTTGAGTGATGATATCACATAGTGAATTATTTCATGCAAACATTCAATCTTCTACTACTAAAAAATAATAGTTATCAGGTGAGAAATGACCTGGGAGTCTGTGCCTGAGAAATGCTAACGAAAAGGTAAGCAGTGGAGCTCCCAAATTCCTGATTATTTTGCCGACTGCAATCATTGGCTGACTGTAAATATGCACTCAGTTCACGCAGTCAACGACCGACGTCGGTCAAGCGGATAAGATTGTGGCTTTCGGATATGGAAATCGGGGAGTGGACTTCTTCCACCGCCGGTCAACTTCCCCATTTGGCAGACATCTTACGACTGCGACCCAAGTTCTTAAAAAGGATTTACACTGTTAATTTATTGGTAAAGAATTGAGATGACAAATGAAACCATGCTCAGTGAGCACAAATTACGGTTGCCATGACACGAGCAAATTTGTTGAATCAAATACAAGCAAAGTTGATTGGTGAAGTTGGTGTTTTGTGAACAAAAAGAGGAAGACACAAACTAGGTAATTAGCAATTTCTGCATCAGTCCGTACCCGGACGAGGTGACAAATAGACCGAATTTGGGCATTCAATGCCCGGTCTAATGTGACGGTGAATCAATTGGGAATAGTGTTAATGAAATTGGAGGTCCAATGCATTGAGCAGTAAAAACGAATAAAATTCCAATCAAAGGAATAACAATGAATTTTCCACTAAGTGGTACTAAGGAAGTGGTTAGCGATTGTATGATTCGCCATTTTATTCATCGTACATTGTCAAAGCTCAGCACAACATTAGGAACCAATGAACGCGGTGTACATCTTTTAGGCCATTTCCAGTACATGGTCAGTAAGTTGAATGTTTACAATGGAGGACAAACAGTTTCGTTTACTGCATCAGGTTCTACTACTAGCACAGATCAAGTCGATCGTATTCCGTGTTTTCTTATTGGTTCGTTTACCTGTTAAGAAGTTATATATCGGTGGGAATCGATTGCCCCTCGATGGTTGCCTATGAATTCGAATTCCGGTAACGGATTGGTGCCAGCTCATAAAGCAATCCCTGGACAGCCTTCTTCGCTAGCATAATGGCTAAGGCATTCGATTCACCGTTGCTCGTCTCGAGTTTGGTTGGGATGGGTATGCACTATGACTGGCAGTTCCTAACACGGATGAGACAGGTACCCAGTGTATCTACCATTCCTTGTTGGTGAGTTGGACGTTGAGACCGCATACTGGGGGATATAGGCAAATTTATCACTCTAGTCGTTGTTCGGAGATCTCTTAGAGGAACGTTTCTTTGTCTTCAAGAGATCAGACGAAAATGCATTTCCGGCGTTAGGGTGGATAACAGTGCAATTTCACCGCACTTCTTTCGTGAATAACTGGAGCGGTCATTGAGATACATCCACACCGATCAGTACAAATTCAACAGATTAATGCATAATTGGACCTGCTTCAAACAAAGCAAAACAAATGCAATTGAATCGTACAAATGGGAGTGACAATACTAGCGCAGAGTTTTGACGTCTCAGAACATATTTTTTCTTTCACTGTTGGATGAGTTGGACAAAGAGCACGGAATGCGTTGAATTTCTGAAGAAAAAAAGACAGTCGCCAAATTCTATTCATTGGAAATGCAAAGTTTAACCAAACTGTTCACGCGTTTTCTCATGGATACCAGACTAGAAATAACATTTTCCTTTGTATTCCGTATTAGGCGGAACAACGTGGATGAGCAGAGTGACGACTCGAAAGACGAAACGTGAGAGTGGCATTCCAGTAGTTCACTTTTGTGCACCAATTTCAAACTAATCGATTTTCTAACAAAACCAACGGTCAGATTTTTGCTTTTCGCCGGCAAGGTATTCCAGTTGGATATTTATCTAATATCAGCCTGGAAAGTCAAAGCATTTCGGCCATATCTAACCCGATTTGAGTTCGTTCTGCACTGCTGTTCGAAAACAATCAATGGACTACGGGTTGAAGTTCACTTGCCAGCCAGCATCGTGATTCGACATTTTCCACAGATTTCCCGTTCCGCTTATTCGAGGAAGGTCACTATACCAGGGCTAAGTGAATGCAAATCAAACTGTTTGTAGAAATGGTATTTTGTTTCATGCAGACAAATGCACGAAGTCAATAAATTAAGGTCACCCGTTTGTTTCCAGTCTTCCCAGGCTTAGTTTGTACTATCCAAACCGTGTTTTCAAATGCTTCGGTGTGTTACACCGCTGGAATACAAACATCCATGTAACCGGCCAGTTTGATCTAAATGAAATAACTACGTCGTACTCGCTGATGGGTCATTCTTGTAAGGACTCATTTATGGCGATTTTGGTCGATCTATCAGTAGGAAGAAAAATTGACATGTGAACGTGCAATCTCGGTGACGAACGGAGTGTTTGGGATATAGAATTTGAGAAATCCGCTAGTTAATTGCAGTAAATGCAATTGGTTGTTACTATTTCTTTTATCTTTTACTTCCTTTTTCGTTAATGAAATAACAACGTACATCATTTTTCAGGATGGGTCTTCCAAGTGGGGAAGTTGACCGGCCATGGGAGGATTTGAACCTGCGACTTTCACATCCAAACGCCACGACCTGATCCACTTGGACACTGCCGCCCATGGCAAGCTGTCTTTCGGATTCCATTTCTCACGCACAAATCCAACATTGCTTGGTCAGCCGTACACTACTAGAAAGTACCTGACTCCGGTTTCACTCTGATTTGGGGTCGCCAGTGGTGCACATCCACAGTCGGAATCGGAGTTCGCAAGATGCGTGTGTCACTAGTTTACCGTCCGTTTTGTATCCGGGTTAATCTAAATTATCAAGCTGAAGTTGTTCGGATAATGTTGTCAACCGGCGTTACCCGACAACAATCAGTTAAGTCATATGGAATCGATCTTGACTGAACCTATCACAGTTTGTTCGGGTGTCACGAGTGAAAAGCCGGACAGTCTGACTTCCGAATTTTGAACGCTATGGAAACACGAATGCTATTTGTCAGATATAATTTCACCTAGCTAACTGAACTACTGACAAAGTTGTCTCGTCAGTTGAGGTGTTCAAATGAGCAAAGATACGTACGTGTAAATAAACGTCTGTGTGTTCCTTGCCATCGAGCGCTGAAATCTTCGGATATTGTCTTCCAATGTGCAAAAGTACCATCAAACATATATTAGTATTCCAACTCACCAATAGCGATAGATTTTGTGAATGCCGCCCATACGAAATCAATCATTTCCGTGTCGTCAGTGAACGCAAAATCACCATGAACTCTCGATAGTTCCACTCATTGATCGTTAGCCGTTGACCGGTGTTATTCAGTGTGTATTTTCAACTTAGTAATGAATATGACGCAATTACTGATGAACTACTTTTTTACTAGCCGACGAGAAAAACTCGGAATGGAAAGCAATGAATTGGGCGACGCGTCCACTAGGCATTCCGAGGTTGATTTTAGAAGCTAAAAAATAGATTACTCATTTGTCATCAGGTAGGCTTTAGCGCAGACATGTGGCTCAAAAGGGTCTAACCTTACAAAGACGATTTGTGGTTGGAGTTTGCGTAAAAAAACCCGCAAAATTTGGCTTCTCCACTTTTTCTCGTTTACTTTTAACCTTTTTCCAAGTTCCATTCTATCCTTGATCATCTGTACCGGACAAAAAATTGTGAAATCTGCTAATTTGACAAAATGACAATTGGTCAAGAATAATGATTAGATTTCTCAAAGAATTTTACATGTTTTACTCTTTCCAACGCTGCCAGTTCTCCGAGACTTTGATGACCATATTTGATTGAAACACCTGCACAGCTGATTTCATTATTCTGTCTACAATAATACGAGCATTTGATAGCAAAATCAATTGACTCAGAAGGGCGGGGGTGTTGGTGGATCCAAAGTGATAATTTGAAACTCTAAAATGACAATCGATAATTGTTTGACACGACATATTGACTGACGACTGTTCACTGAAAGCTTTCTGTGTCCATTAAAAGGGCGTCAATCCTTTGGTTTGTTTCTCCTGAAAAAGTTGCATTCATTGGGAACGAAAAGCTCGTATTTATTCACTCTGTCAGGATCAGTAAGGATTATTTGGTTTTCATATATATAAATATGTATATGCATATATATTCTTCTCGGGGTATGGATACACCAGTTTATATGCTCATCTCATTTCTATGACTGGTCAGTTAACACGTCCCAGTGCACTGATTCATATGTCACCCCTTTAATATGCGGACAACTATTGCGTTTCACCAACTGTTAGAGAATTTTCGTTTGCTCTGATCCCGGACACACTCCGTACTATACATGTTTACCAAATATCGTAACAACTCTGGTCACCGGTCTACACCGTTCCTCAGTTACCAGGCTAATTTTTCATTCCATGTAGTCAGAATGACTCATCCTAGTCCAGGGAAAGACTTTGTGTACTGTCCAAGTTATAGACATCAGCAACAGATTGAGTACATTTCTTGCATTAGTTGATGTTATTTTTTTTTTATCAAAAATTAACGTATAAACTCAAATCTGTGAAAATCCAACAGGTGACAATCAAAAATGACCCCACCCATAGATATGAATCTATCGATTGGCTGGAGCCAGATATCCGGTAATATTGTTTTTTTTTGGATCTAAATTAAAGGTTTATCACTAACAAAGAAATCGTTCAACCAGACAGTTGTTTTAAGGACAGGATACCTAGTTAGGTGGAAGGTGAATTCATACAGGTCGATATGTTGGTAGTATTTCTACATTTTCAAATTCAAGTTCCAGGGCGCGTGGTTAAGCTTCACATTAATCTGGTAAAACAAATTCACGAAGCTGTCTCTGTTTCTCGTCGATTCCAAGAAATCGTTCCCCGGATTCCATTCTCATAGATAATGCTCTGCCTTCTTCCAGCCCAATAATTCGTCGAAGACAAACACATTCCTGTGATTCGTTTGGAATTTTCTTCTCGTCTTATTTACCCTATCGACGAGGTGATCAAAAAAACAAACACACACTGCCCTAAAAGAACCGGATGAACTACCAGGCAACTGTTCTACATCCGTTTCCAAACATCATTCTGGGCCCAGTTACTGTGACATTTGACTGTTGACCTGCTTTTTGAGACAGAGTAAAAAATATCCATGCCGAACAAACATTTCCGCCTAAGTGTTCGTGTACTATTTGATCCATGTTTATATTTACTATACTTTTTTAAATAGCCCCCTCTCCCCGGACACGGTGCGAAGTTTCTTCCCTCCCCTCCCCTACCCATCACACCCACCCCACCCCCTGTCCGGAGAAATAAATTGATTTGTATACACGAACGCATGGGTTAAAAAAAATAACAAAAACAGATTTATTCCGCTAGCTATTTGCAAGTAGTACACGGTTACGGTTACGGTTCGTCAGTTAGTGTATGTGACATTCAACCACGAGACTTGAGGTTAGATAGAAGGTCGCCAATTCCGATTGTCGACTCCGCCCTCGATAAGAACAACCTCGACAAGGAATGTCCCAAATCAAAACATATCTTTTTTCAGACTCCAACTTTTCAAAAAAGAATGTAAGTGGCAGACACAGTTAAAAAAAATGTAATAAATTTTTTGTTGACATGGGCAACTAGCGTCAATTCTTTCCGGGAATTGGAGACCGCTGTTAGGTGATGCAAATAAATTGATAAATTTGATACAAATTGAAGCATTGCTTGGTTCCACCTGGGGTTTCGAGCCTAGGTAGGAATGCAGCACATTACAATGTTGCACTACCTGGATTCAACCAACTACGCCCTAAAGCCACACCGAAAAAGACTCAAATGTTGAAATTAATGAGGAGTAAATATTGGCCCAAGCTACCCTGGAACACGGGTGTCGTCTATCTCAGTATTTCTTGGACAAACTGCTACTGAAGTATTTATCACTAAGTATCAATTAGGATTTGTAAGTATGTTTTAGTTAGATGGTTTGATTTCAGAAATTAGAATCGAAATGTGAACGGTTCTTGATCTCATTTGGAACACGGATACGTGAATTCAAATTTTAAATTTTCATATTTCTTTCTCTCACCAAGCAAATCAAACCATTGGTGCGAAATTTAATTTTACGAAACGGGGTTGTTTTTAGAATTTGTCGGACACGATGTAAATTAGACAAGCCATGACTAAGGGCTTATGGGATAGAAGAGCATTGTCGCTTGATAGGGTTTGCATACGAATTGTAAACTTTTATATTCGGGACGACTAACGAATGCGAATTTGAACAAAAAACCAATATTTCTGAATGATATGGGAAAAGGTAACAATTCCATAAGAACAGTCTTTCGTTTGATTTAAAATCAAACGTAAAAATGCAGCAAGTCTGGGTTGTCGGCCGCCATATTTTTTAATGTCTCAAAAGTGATTGTAAAGTCTAATGCAATTCAGTTCATGATACTTATGAGGTCCACTGTGGTCTAATTTTTACTAAAGGAAATGTAGTATCATATGCTTACCGCGGCTGAACTTTCCTAATGGGGGCATGGTACTATGTTAGCGGATACAAACACCGGTTTTAGCATGGATCGTATATTTGACATATAGCACCGCAGTATGGTCAGTCTTCCAGTGATCAAAGATAACTTCTACTCGTCTACCCAATGGTACCAGATTGCACATCTCCATTTCGGTCTTGTTTGCCACGGACAGAAATGATTACGATAGACAAGAAAGCGTCATACATGCCTTTGCAGGCTTGATTGAGAACGGGTGTCCACCACTGAGAGGTGGAGATCCCACTCGGTATTTTTCCATTTTCCATAGAACCGGTTTTCCAGTACAGCAAATTGTCAGCAATGTCAGAGTCTTATTTCCACAATGAAGACGACTGGTTTGTTCATGCAGATGACTTCCGATCCCATCTGGCAACGTGTTACATTTCGTATCGTAAGCAACTATGTTCCCCCTTTATCTTTCGCTAAGCTCCGTTTGCTACCAGAACGTATCACTCAAAAACCGGGCTGAATAATAGATCCGGTTCAAGCGAACACTTACATGAAGGATAACGAGCACGGAAAGGAATACGCAGCTCCGGGAAATTATTTTACCCTAAGTGCTACCTCCTTTCTTCTATCCTGCCCGAGGTAGTCTTCACATTTGTCCATCTGTGTAAAGAATCGTCGTGGGTTGCCTTTTCAAAGCAGAAACCTTCAAGACCACAAAGCGAAACAGGGCACCTTCGCCGATTTCGTCTGCCAACGTATTTGTCTATTCATTCATAATCATTTTCCCGTTCATTGTGCAGGTTAAGTGGAAAAAAGATTTTAAAATCCTTCCTTGAGGATTGTCAAATATCAGTTATTGTTCATATCACTCCACGAATTATCCATTTAACCACGTGATCACCGGTTATACGCATGTGAACAGGTTGCGTACAAAATGCCTTCGAACCTCACTCATTTTGTGCACGATGATCTCTTCAAGTGCCACTCTCATATTTAGACATGGTCCGCTCTTTGTGCGATACACTCTGGAATCCGTATCGTTAGGAATTCTGCTGGCTGTTATTCAACATTCATCTTGGCAAAGAGAGAATTCTTGTGCAATGTACCTCAAGTGCTCAAATCATTCGCTCGATGAAATTTTCTTCCCACGGTCATTTTTTTAAAAGTTGATGAATACAAATGTTTCTTCATTTGATTGATTAAAGTATGACAGTTGTGTACGCATAGTTTTATGCCGATCATTAGCATAAAGTACAATGCAATACAACACAATACAACACAATACAATGCAGTATTACGTAACATAGGACAATAAAATATGACTCTCAGCATTAATGAACCATTGGACGCAATGAAACACTGTACTATACAGTACAATACATCACAATAGTACACAGTACAAATACGCCTGATGCGACATCCACGGGAATCACTTACATCAGTGTGCTCGAAATTTGGCCGTAAAATATCGAACACGGACCGGGGATACGATTTGTTTTCTAACATAGATTAGATCTTCATCGGTAATTCGATCACCATTTTCCCCATAGGCAGGAATCTTACACGTAGATAATGAGCAAACGTGTTGATTGAGGCCCAATGAAGCACGTGATTATCCAATTGGCACACATGACCAACACATGTGAATAATCTAAACCGGCAAGATTTTTTCAAAATTTGGACAATACGCGAGTGGACAAGTAGACTGAGCGCCTATCACCAAAAACGCCGATGGGGGGTCGGGGAATCCCTGATACCCTGGCCACTTTGAGCTGTCGCTCAGCTCGTTTCTGCACCTTAACATATAATACTATATATATATATATATATACCAACACCGCGTTACGGTTGCCGGTGTGCACCTCACCCGTGATATGGGCCCTGGCGCCTGTGGGTCGAGCCCCATCTACTGAACACATTCATAAAGTACGTCAGAGTAAACCCTAATCCTCTTTTGCACTATTTTAACAAAACGGAGTCGGAAATCCAAGGTGATGCCAATCGATAAAACCGCAGACCTTTGGATTGTATCTGCACCTGCTGACTTGGTGTCAGTCGATTTGTGTTGGACATTTTGTTCTTTGAACCATAGATGGCAAAATTAACCGGGGATGACATCTTGAACTATGAGCTGAAGCTGCTCATTACCAGAGTGACCTCTGTGTGCCGATATTTCCTTAGATCTTCGATTGACAAGTCACTGATTAGATGTGTGCAGTGCTTGCTTATATATCGGAACGCATTTAAAACAACGAAAATGCACTTAGAGGATGAACACACTGGGCGGTTTACATATTCCCACAATACCGCCCGACCGTAATCATTCAGCAAAGCCATAATCCCATTTCCAATGAAAACCGGAGACAATCCAGCAGAAAATGGGATTCCGTGAATTTTGACGTTAATCGGTTGTTCTTTGAACTCCAAACACAACGCATATAGTTCCAATTTTCCGGTCAATCTTGTACTCGGGAAGCGCCAGACTCGAGTTTTGCTCTCATTAGAGCCCATCAGTGGTACATGTCGATATACGCATCCAAGGTTTGAACCCTTGGCCATTCACGTGTAACCACTAAGCGGTTGATCCGAATTATCGGGTCAAGTCTGCTCAAGTGTCGTTCTTATAGACAAACAACAGTGTTCGTTGAATTGTTGATTTCCCGGCCAGAAACCAGTCTCCTTGAACAGATGCTTAGAAGACCTGAAGGGTAAATTGTTTTATTGCTAATCGAAGCAACGTCTTTGAATCAGTTGGCAAACGCGCCGCGGTCGGACTTGTTTACATTTCGTATTGCATTGTCCAACGGGAAAGTAAACAATTGACGCATTTGACTGCTTGTTCTAGGCAAAGAAATGCAACCGAAATTAAGACGTACATCTGATTTTTACTTTGCTCCTTTCGAAACAGTGATTTATTAGTATTTCGGTGAAAATTACTTTTTCCGGGACAGATTCTTTCTTAGAATGGATATTTCGAGGGAAATTGTTATTCATTCCCATAAAGCATTGCATAGTGTTGGTTCCATGTCGACATGGGAGGGTCCAGTGATATTGACTCCATAAGTGATCAAATGGCCACGACTGAACATGTGACCGGATTAGGCGATCGTGTGCATGATAACAACTCAGGCAAGTGAACTGCTTGTCATTATGAATCATACCGAATGTCTGATTCGTGTTTGTTGTCCAATATTAAAACAAACATGGACAGACGATCAAAGAACGCATACAGATACACAAAAACACGCACCCAAAACCATACCTGTTCGTTGATCCTAATTTGACTGATAGGGGAAAAAATTCCAGGCAGACGAGTCCAGCATTAGTAAATAACTGTTATCGATTAAAACGAAGAATCATAAAATGTGCACAGATAATTAGTTACTGAAATCAAAATAATCCGACTGAGTTGAGACAGAAAGTGAGTAGTCTGTTCCGGGACAATCAGAATGCCTGTCTGTTCATAATATTCGAGAGGGAAATTAGATTTATAAATAGCAGTCCTGTCATCATTATCACGTGCAATGATACATGCACTGATTATAACAGGAGTTAAGAATAGGTTCACAAGTTGTTCCATTTGAGGATTTCAATTCAACGCAAGTAGAAAGGCTGACCATTCAAACTGTCTTCCAGTTCAAAAAAAACGGAACAGATTTAATCGCATTCTATCTTCTCCTCAATAGTATGTTTCGCATATGGATGGGTGAACAAAATTTTGTTCGGGAATTGGTCCAACTGTGAAAGTTCCTCGACGTCGCAGGCATTCGAACCTACGCTTGGACCCAATCACAGACACTTACATTGCCTGTGCTCCAACAGCTCAGTTGCAAGGTCACTTCGAATGGAATTCTAACGATGTACCCAAAGAATCAATAGTTACTCAACCAAAATGCGCAACTACGCGACATCCACATCTGTGAATGTTTGACAATTTCACCGTCTTCAAAGCGATTTCTCTACGAATCGATCAGGACCCATCGCGTTGCCATCAGTTCTGTATTCTATTTTGTACTTTAGTGAATCACTTAAAAAAACGGTAAGTATGTGAATACTGAAATGAACTGGCCCTATGAATTGTGCTAGAATTCTAGTAGTCTGTTCCAATCAAAAAACCCTTTTGTTTGTTATTTGATAAAAATCAATACAATAACCAGACGCCTTCTATTGATAAGGACTTTGAAGCATTTAATAGATCAATGTCTTCGAACGTTATCACGTGACCAGTCACACTTTATTACAATTCTGATTTTATCATTCAAACTAATGATTTCATCCATCTGTACACGTTCCCTTCATTGGTCTTTAAGTGACTGATGCAACTGCAGCTTAGTTGATGCAACTCAGTTTAGTCATTTAGCTGAGTTAATTACTCCATAATTTTGGCTTAATAACAACTTAGATGATTCTTCATTTTAACTGAATATGATTACAAGATGAAACTTTGGAATTAACTGACAGGCGTCCACTTTCATTAGCCCGTTCATGCTGGAAATGTTGCCTCGGTGACTGAAGTCCGTGGTCAGCATTCTTAAAGCAAACATTGATTGCTTGGGTCTTCAATCGGTTTTCGGAGTAGGCGACTAGAGAAACAAATGGATTTTTCGATCTGCGAACCTCGCCGCAAATGGTAGCGCATGGCCAGCTGTAATTAAAACATCCAGCAAGTCGACTGATTCTCTCCTAGGAGACCGCTGTATAAAATTAGAAGTGAAGTCAATAATTTGTAAATGTTAAGGTTAAGAATTAATAAAAGATGGTTGGGAAAATCCAGTAAAATCTTTCTAGCGAATAGTAAAATGCTGACATGGACCAAAACGGACACGTTTCTTACAGATTTTGGAAAGCTGAACTAACACAAACACCATGGTGACAGGGGAAGCTGCCGCTTTTACACCCGTCTTTCGAGTGCAGCAATACCGCTGATTTTGAGTTTAGATTCAGACGTTACCCTATCTGCGCTTAACACTGGCCCAGTAATGCTGACCGGTAAGTACCGACTTCAATTGTCTAGGGGTGTCCTTCAAAATCCGGAGGACAAGCACGAGTTTGGCTACGTATTAAGGCTGACAACTTTCATACATCATCTGAGAAACCAGTAATTAAGCTGAATGACTTGTTTAGTTGGTCAATTAGTTGGAATAATATTTGATCAATTCCACCCGGGGATGGAATGATTTTGTCGAACACTGCGCCAACAGTTTCTATTTAAAACAAAGAAATTTCTTTTTTTTTCTTCTCCGTTATCTTCATGTGTCCATTCAATGTAAACTTATTCCGAAATGGGACAACTAGTCAATCTTTTGGTATTCCATTCATTTTCATTCACGTCCAACTTTTTGAACATTGAACACACGTCAGTCCTGGTTCAGCCATCAGCTGATCAAACACGTGCACACGGACACAAGTCAACGAACGATAATCACGTGCGCCATAGCCAGCCGCTGATTCGCCTAGCATGCCTCTCCCTCCTGTTGCACGTGCCGATTGATAAGTACTCGTCCGGACTAGTGCTACGACGCTTTGAATTGTGCTCCAATTACTGTGGTGAACTAACCCAAAAACCAACCTGGCATTTGCATCATACAGCGTTTGCATGAAAATTTTGACATACAAGCATGAAGTTTGTGCCCTACTAGGGAGTAAATGTATTTTCGTACATTTGCCGTTTGCTTGAACTTAAGTCTGGCTCACATCAGAGAAAACCATGTTGGTATTGTTTCACGTTTCGTTATCGAAATTCATATTTCATGTTCTCCGATTTTTGCATAGCAAGTTAATTGCCCACTTGGTCTGGGTTCACGCAAATCTCGTAAGATTTGACTTTCACGTTGAACCCCGCCGATTTATCTTCCTCCGTCGACGGAACTTGGGCATGAGATGTTCGTGGTCTGTTTGTTGAATTCCAAAGTACGTGTCACCGTTTTCAACAAAGAATTATCATTTGAGAGCATAATTCTACCGACGTTTCGATTGCCTTTTCATTCTCAGAACTTCTTTTCATCATGCATCAACCTAAAAATTTGTATATATGTAGTGCATATTTGAATGTAGTTGTTCGGTGAAGCCAGGACAACGTTTTGCATCGTTGTTATGAATTTATTTGTTCCTAACCGAACCGAAATAAGTTGGAAGTTGTGCATTAAGCCAGATCGACGCAAGTTCCTGGAACGCCTAAATGGTATTGCGCAAACATTACGTTTTGTTAAGCATGTCGGAAAGTCGTATAGATGAGATTCAAGCCGAATAGGATAAACGTCCTGGAAAAAAATAGGGAAGCCCCTTAGCTGGCTGGAATCCGGTATTGCCGATACAGAAACCCATATTCCTTCGATTATAAACAAAGATATTTGGGATTCTTTGAGGAAAACTGACCCCGTAACAACGTTGACTCGACGAAGAATGTCAACGTCCTCCTACTGTATCAGTCCAGTTACAGGTATGGATGATTTTTTTAAAATCACACCTTTTGGTTTTATTTGAGTTCTACCGGGCAAATAATCCCGCAGGTGCACGTGATCAAGGAATCAAGCCGAATGCAACTGAAGCGAATCGACAGCGTCGTATAAAGACTACCAGGCAGAGCAAACCAGTTGCTATGTCATAAACTAAAAATCATATTTCTTCCGCGTGAATCGCTCTAGAACTTTCCATTAGCTGATTGGCTGTCACACATGATCACCCAACAGAACAACTATAGACGCGGTCTTGTCCATGACACTACATGGCTTGAATTCCCTTCCATTTGAGAACTTCTTTATCCAGTCTTTATTTGCAGCTAGAATAATTGTTTGCACTCAAACCGCAGTCAGTTTTGTCCAAAAACACGTGAATATTTTTGAAAATATGACCAGTTTGTTTTGTGAGTTTGTTCAACTGTATGCAAACAGACTAAGCGGAATACGGTACTGAGAATACTTTCCAACACTGGGTATCAGGAACATATTGGTCAGTTGTAAATCGGGAAATTACAGGTGCATATTTTCGCGCAGCTGGTTTACGAGTGTCGAAGATCAAGACATATCCATCCCTTTTAAGCACAGGATAGAATCATTTGATTTTCGACGAAACATTGCTGTCCACTCGAAACCGTCCTCAAACACGAGGACGAATATTCATTGCTTACCACTAAACAGCTGCGAAGACGAATGTTGATTTGACATCGGTATCACTCTACGCATCTCTGCCTGGATTCTGAAGTCCTGTCTTTCTATCGGTTATTAGATCGACCACGGGACGCCGAATCCCACAAAAACAGGCTCAATGGCGCCAACGATGCATCATCTATGCCTTTGAACAATGCAGAGACATCCGTTTTTGTTCCACCGGGTCACATGACTAATATTTATCTGATAATCGGAAAGATCTCCGTGATAACGAAACCTGACAATTGTGCTGTCCACATATCACCCTGGAACCAGCAGACTTCTCATTCCATTTAATAACTTCAATTGTCGGTACAAAGTGTAACACCATTAAAAGTGCTTTTACTCCGAAAAAGTATTGATCAGTATCACTCGATTTGCTAACTCGAATGACAACAAGGCCGCAGAGTAACTACTCACCAGGTGGACAACATTTCAAGTAGTATCGTTGGCAAGGAATCTCCTCTCTCCTAGAAGATCATCGTATAAAATCTGGTGTCTCACACCGTGCACTATGCTTTCTCTCCTGCTCTTCGTTAAGCTAGAAGCCCGTATACATTCCTCTCTAGCTTATTTATTGAACCAGTCCCGTTGATCTAATTTGGGCACGAGAATATTTCGATTTTGATGTAGCTGCCAAAATTCAAAGCAAGCTGATCAACGTTTCGACTACCGTGGGTAGTCTTTCTCAAGGCAAGTTTTACAATCAAATGCCTTGAGAAAGACTACCCACGGTAGTCAAAACGTTGGCGCATTACATCTACCAAAAACGCTGTGTTATTAATATTATATCATTCACAATAAAAACCAATACATGGCGCATCGATTTTTCGATACACTCCTTACGTCGTTTGGTCCAAGCTGATCAACGCTTATGACTGACCTTATTTTTCTGCAAGCGTTTTTTTTATTTGACTGATTGCGTCAAAATACGGAAATGTTTCACTTTCTCCAGTAGCTGAAGAGCCGTACAAAGCTTTTACAAATAGCATTGTCCCGTTAGTGGAACAGTCGATATGAATTAACGTTGTCCGTGGTTACATCGTTGTCAAACCTGCGGTTCTGATCGTTTTCGGTCCCCGCAAAAAAAATTCAACTTGTAACTCAATGCCACTTATTTTGCTCTACTGGACTTATATTCTGCGATGTGTTATAAAAGATTTTTCTTCTTAAGTGTTTCACAAAACATGCCGAAATAAATTAGCCTCGTCGCTCCCCCACCATTCGCCTAGAGGTGTACACGTGCACACTCGTGACACCCATTCCACCTGCTTGTTCCAAATTGCATCCAGACTCTCGTCATCATTGGACAAAAAATTTGCTCAAGTCTGATTGGCTGAGGATTAGGCAAATGACTCTTCGCCGATTGTCACAAATGCGACTTTGTATCTGCATATCTGACGTAATTCGTTGACTGATATGAGCGAACGACTCACTGACGTCGTTTATTCCGTTCCCTTTTGACAAGTTTTCTGTCCGTACATCTCCCCATTCTTCATCGTGGATCTTTTTCGATTCAGATTAACTTTTTTATTTTGACATGCCAATTGTTTGCCTGGATGCCTCAACTTTCAATGCCCTTCTTGACTGCATGAACACTTCGTGTACAGTTGTTCGATATCAGAGAACATGAATCGAAGCGTCGTAGAGTCACGCATCAGGTGCATAAGAACGTGGACAAGTGTTGGCCTATTTCACCGAGATATTCTTCATCCTACTTGGGATGCGAAATGGTGTTTACTGTACCTGTTTCGTCTTTCTCGTGGGAACAATTTTTCCAATTGAATAGAGCGCCCCTCAGGGTGCCAACCGGAGTGTGGGCGACTCTGGAATCGAGTCGCCGTAGGATGCGTGTGAAGGCTTCTGATACGCCAATAACATTATGTATATATATATATATGCCCATGATGGACATTTGTCGATATCACCTGATTTTGACTCATGGATAAACGCTGCACTGTTGAGCATGTGTATGTGTATCCGTGCTTGTGTGTGTGTGTGTGTGTGTGCGGGTGAGCGTGTTTGTCCAAGCTTGGATTGTCACTCAGGTATTAATCATAACCTGATGTATTGTTTGATTAGTTAGAAAAATTGCATTCCTATGTCAGCTTTCTTTCACCATGGGTCTTCAGCAAGAATAATATTCGTGTGTATGCAACACCCATAAAAGCTGTCTTCTTGTCTGATATTTACCCCACAAGTTGTCGGGGTGTGTCCCTGTTGGAAATCAATAAGATGAATGTTTAATACACATTTCCGCTTCTTCGGCTGGCAAGGAAAAATGTCATTATGGGTGGAAAAAAGCAGATAGAACCAAAGTGTTCTCCGAGGATCCATGTGGAAATTTCTTAGCGAAACCTCGTAACAAGAACATGAATGGACCACTTAACTTTTACAGCTGATCACCAACCAAACTGTGACATTTCTTTTAAGGAAGAAAAATTCTTTTTGTCTCTTATTTATTCACTTTAATCAACTTATCTTTAGGATTTCAGCATTTTCACTTATTTTTGCCCATGGTTCCATGTATAATGCTAAAAAATGTCATACTTGTTCACCCGACTGATTGTCGTGTGCAGACGTATGGACGATCAAGCTGGAAATACATTTTCTCTGGTAAGAAGGGTAGGTAAAGTTTGGTTGCCCAATTCTACGAAGTAGTCGGGCGAACTGGTAATCTGCTGACATTTCGATCAAACAGATTTGAAACCCAGTCAAATCAACCAATCACTGATGATGCATTACTCATCGCTTACCGCAGACATGAACAAATCAGATTACCACAAAAATATGGCACAGATATTGGACTGTTCTTACCGTTGACTGCATGTCAGCAGGATGAGTTAAGCAAATGAGATTTATTGGTTCTGCCTAAGTTTTCATTTTTTTCTCAAACTTTGGAACACATTAACAGATTCCTTTGACTTTCAACCGAATAAATAAGTATTAGATCTCGATTGGTGCTTGCAGGCCCTAAAGATCAAAGGTATGCATGTTCAGTATCCTTTATTTCAATAGCATTAGAAGTGCAACGTTTCTGAAAAGAAGCTCGTTTCCACGGCGCTATCAGTTACTTAATAAAGTGCCTTTGACAGTAATTTAGTTTAATGCAATATTGTAAGAATCTTGGAGTTCTCTATTATTTTAAAACGATTGGCCCAGGCGTATGGGGACGTTCGATCTTGTTTGGTTACTATACCTTACAAAACATGTTTCTAGAACTTCGAGTCTATTCTTGCGTCACGTGCCGTCAATTGGGTAACGCTCATGCGTTTCTTGTACAATATATGCGATTGGGTTTGATCCCCTCGTCGATAACTCTCGGCAGTTGCTATATGGTCATCATCACACCGTGTGTATGGGTTCATCACAGAGTCAAATCTTTCCACCCAGACGATAATGTTCTCATTTTACAATCCTCGACTGACTGCTTCTTATCTCTTGAAATTTGTTGCACTCATGCATAATGTTGGAAAAGTCTGACTAACAGAAAACCAAATTCAGTTAAACATATTGTTTTCTTCCTGCTACTGAAGTATTATTTAGTAGGTGAACGAAGAATTTTTTAGGTCAAATCTCAGATCTTTTTATAGAAATTTAACTGTAGACTGTGAGGACTCCCTGATTGGCCAGTCTTATTGTCAATTGTCCGTTCTGAACGACTTTGGTTTTGTAAACTGGGAACTTGATGAAATTATTCACCTGGTGATATCAACATTCTACACGCCATTAGGAAATCATGGAAATACTGTACAGATGTTTCATCCAAGTACGGGATCATCAACAATGCGTATCCACCGTGCACGAACTGGGACGCGAACCCGGGATGAACGATTATTCGAGCCAAACGCCCTAACGATTACGTTATCGGGCAGGCGGTCAATGACATTTTGAACGTTACCACAAGTTGTTGCACCTATCGGACAATGATTTGCACGGCCACGGACCGCTGGCACACACCAACCAATCGCCCCCCCCCCTAATTTTAGATGAAGTTTGTGCTGGTAGCCCAAATCGGACGAGTATTTTGGGGATGACGCAAACAGCTTGGCAACTTGGTAAGTGCTATTAATAGCAGATTATGTATTCATGAAATTAGTAACCATTTAACATCAACGCTCAACTCCCCCATTAAGAAACCATGGAAACAATGTACAATTGTCTCATCCTTGGTCAGTTGAGCGTTGATATCACATGGTGACCAAATTGGAATTCGTAAGATTTCTGTTCCTTACTCGTTTGACTTTAAATTTGTTGGGAATCGATCCAAATTAGTTTCACTGAATGAGTCAATTGAAAAAAGGAGTGCTCTATTAATTTTGGATACCGAACTGATGAAAAAATGGTACCTGAGTGCTGGGTTAGGCGATATGAAGCAAACGAGGACTAGTTTTGATTCTCACATGCATAGTTCTACGGCCAGCAACATTTTGGTATCAATTCTCCATTTTGTTTTATTACTGGATGACTTCATAAACCATTTGACCTTGGAACCAATCGGAAACCAATAATTGTTACTAAATGATTGCTGTATATCAATTATCAAGATGTTCTGACATATAAACTGGTAGCATTTAGGACTTTGATTAAAATTCGTGTACAAAGTCGAGGTTTTACAGTGGCGAATGCCAAAAGTTTTCTTGCCAAAACTTCCTAGAGGAAATGCTTTGCCTGTTTTTATCATGTGGAAAATTGAAATTTTTCGGTTTTCTCCCATACGAACGCTACTCCTAAGACAGAACAAAAAAGAGCAAACCCTCAGGCACATGCATCCCATGTCTTTGAATTTCAAATTCGAATTTCAATCTCCCTGACAGATCGTTTCTCAAGTTGATCGCGGTGGTAAGATTGGTCGTTAATCACGTGCGTGCATATTTTAGCGAATCGATTACGTTACACTTACAGTCGCTCGGATCAGGCTCGTGTTTCAAGCGTCTTGATAACCCTCAACGAATCAGATTAGATAGCTATAGAGTATTTCTATGATGCTGATTGTTGAGACGGATGAAATGTTATAAAATGAACCATTTTACAACATTCGTGATAAATTGAAAGAATTTATTTGGTGGTAAATCCAAACGTTGACAACACGATCACATTTGCCAAAAGCTACCCGTTCGATTTCATCTTTTGCATGCCTGTTCCGTTCGTTGATTTGTCATCAAACCCTCCTTCCTTTTTCGGCTTACTTGAAAATAATCGAACTGAAACCGTTTGGTCCAATCGTTTGACTCTGAAACCAACACATTTCCCTGTTGAAATGTTTAATTTGTCAAAATACCGAACATCTTCGGTTTCCTCGATCGGAGATCCAGTTTTTTTTCAAGACTCCCTGCTCAATCCGCTTATTCCGTTCGACATTTAGACAAAACTCAGCACGTTTAAACGATGCAATTGTTGACGGGCGAATGCAATGCGGATGGAATTGTGAGTTAAATTTTTATGTCCTTTCTATCCGCTCCGTAAGATATCGGACACAAAGTGTACGAGAAATGGAAAAGGACAGTCAGGTCAGCATCTGACAACCAATATTTTACAATCAACCTATTCTGCTGAGTGAGTTCACGCATGACAGCATAAAAATGGAGTGTGCGGATATTTCGTTCGTCCGTTATTGTTGTTTCGAACTAGTCATGGCCAGTGTTCTTTGCGAATATTTCCAAGCAAACGTTATTCGGAAAAATCGCTCAATGACAACGCGACCATGACAATGTCCAGGATGTCTAGCAAAGAAGTATCCCCATAGACCACTTGATTTCAACCCCTTGATGCATATTGCACTATGCTCTACATCTTTACAAATCTTTGCCAAAATTATTCGGAATTACTTCGAAACTATTAGGAAGTTTTATCCAACTGACATAATAGGAAAACGTCTGTATACACCCGAAACGTGGTGCTTCTAGCATGGACACAATTGTGCGTATGTTCTAACAGGTGCACCAATTGTCAATACATAATTCGACATTCTTCCGACAGATTTTCTGGAGCCATAATCTTACCCAATTCCTTATATGTATTTACACAGATCCGAACAACCTAGTTCACATTACAAAATAAAGCGAAAAGTGTCACAGAAAACGTTCATGTGGACGCCAACAGCAGTATTGTTCACCAAGTGACCATCTCCTTTGTTATTTAATTATTATTTATTCGAGCGCATCTTTGTTGATTTTGTGCAATTAAGTAGAAACTTGTAGTTGTTAAACTAAGCACATTTTGATTGCCATAATCTTCACAATAAGCGGTTCTCCAAATACACTGACCCGTTTGGGCGCCCATTCCGATTGGTTGATAAGATGCTTGAATACGAATAGGTATAGTCTAGACGATAACTCTTGACCAAGTTCAAACTGTATAAATTAACATCAATGACACCAAGGTTTTCTTTGGTTGTACGTAACAGACAAACTTTACCGTGGAACAAGACTACCGACGCAAGTGTTCCCCGATTGGTTGAGCTAAGCAGTATTGACTGTTTTATTCTGTACCGCGGTTCTCAATTCCATTCTGGACTCAGAACAGCGATGCATATTATCTCGCGTATACCCAGGTTGCGGATTATTGAATACCCACATAGACTGTTGGTTGTCCATGAACAAGGTGGGATAAGGCACACTGATTAAACAACCGCAGACAGTTAGAGACAGTGTCAAAATCGTGTTCGGTTTTACTTGGAAGGCGTTTTCCCTAAGAACGTACGATAAATTCACTCGTGAAAATGTTACTTGGCCTGCGGAGTTTGTCAATAAAATAAGGTCATTGGCCCTTGTAGCGTTCTCCTGAACCCAACAAGTTTTGTCGAAGAGGTGCGTCAACTTAGCGACCGGTTGTCCTTTCGTCTGGATCAATCCTGCTGTTTTGCAGATCGCCGGCGATTTCGTACGTGGTCGTTGGGAAACCTTGAATAATAAAAATCTACTCTGTACCGGGAAATAGACTAGTACGAACGCCGACGGATGGTCATAAGTGACCAGGAGCAGTTCGAAACAAGTGACATATGCGGTGAATTCCTAACAGATGTCATAATTTTTCGTTGATCTATCGCTTTGTTTCTGTCTTTACGCCAGTGGTCGTGCAGCACGGCATTTGTACACACATAAGTGAATATGTGTAAACTTATATGTTTACAACTGCATAGATACACATACTTGCATATACACACATATATTTGCATACATACATAATTCTTTCACATAACCAATTCGTATCACATCAAATTAATTAATCAAAGCACTATTTTTATCGGGCGTGGTAACCCAACACGATCTACTCCATTGGTTGCATCAAGATTTTGCGTTCAAACGCAAAGATCTCGTTGATTCAAGATATGCGGGATTGGTGGCCGCGAGGAAACTCCAAATTGGATGGCCATCTCTTTTTTGTTTAAAACAAACACTTAGACTCCATTTATCGAGGTGGCATTTTTAAACAGTTTTCATGCGGAGTCATTAGCGGGATAAATTTTACAACATGCCATATGCATAGTAGTAATAGTAGTACTAGTAGTAGTAGTAGTGGTAGTTGTAGCAGTAATAGTAGTCAGGCCAAGATGGGATATGGAGTTCACGGGTTCACATTCGTCCACCGTCGATTAAATTTCTCTGTTGACACCGATTTCTTTCCGAAAACGTGGGACACGCTGTTGTTTTATCAAAAACAAAACGATAAAACAGATCAGCACAGATGATGAACAGACGAAAGTGACGAAATATTTTTGTTTTTGTGAAAGTCTCCGAGTTTTGGGGATCTTCGGATCTTCATTCGTACAATATTTTATGTCGGGAGTTAGCAGCCGAGAGAACAGCACGCCAATTCAAGTTTGCTGGTTGTATAAATCAAACTGAATTGATTTTTTTTCACTCTCATCTCCATGGTAATAGATTTGAATTTTATGTTTAAAATTCTCAATCGTACAAAAATACTGGGGAAATGAGCTCATCCACGTCGAACACTTGAAGCGTTCCCGCCAGATTAAAATGCATCGTTCGAGGAAGACGGATGAACACATCGCCAACGATTGGTCCGTGAAGTTTTCAAGTTCATCTGAAATAAAACGGTCAAATCACCCCTCGGATTCTTGTCTTAACTTAATCCATTAATTGCTAATAGCCACGCTACTCTGTTATGTTCTCCGAGTGACATCGATCTGTCATTTTTGTCTCAATTTAATCGGGGAAGAAATGCAATTGTAGACAATAATGATAACCTCTAATCCCTACACATATTTTCGATCGATTGAGTGATTTCCAATTTTTTAGAACCCAGAATTTATTCTTCTTTGACAGGAAGAAAAAAATCAATGAAAAACAAACGAAAAATGTCTCGCCACCGGCAAAACTAGCATGAGAAACGCCTTATGTTCTCGTGGTTTTCTTTGAAAATTTGTCTCATCCGTTCTCTTATTCCAAATTCACAAAACTATTGGATGATTCATTTTCGGCCTGCATTTTCCTGAGAGTTTTCGGTCATTATCAACTTTTGGAGTTAGTTCACTCCAACTTATCGTCCCGGGAAGACGGAAAGAAGTGGCTCGAAAATTTGAATTGTTGCTCCGTCTTGATTTGATTTGTCAGTCAAAGTTTGATACTCGTAAACAATAAGTGTCCCTAGCACCGAGACATTTCCTTACACAAATGACGCGTTCCGTTAGTTCATTTGCTCTACCAGTACTATGACTTTGAATGTCGTGTACCCATATTCATCCACCGTAACTCCGAAGACTTTGGGCGTTGTTCTGTACAGGCAAACTTTGATCATCTCGAATTCCCAAACTGTACGTTCGCGAACGGCTGGCTGCTGAGTTGAGAACACTGGAGCTTGCCAAAATGAAAAATACATATTTTCTAAAACCCTTGATTTGGAAATTTACAAATGTCTCATAGCGACCCAGTTGTTTTTAAGTTCTCTCGTTTCACGTGCATTTTGACTTTCAAACTTCGTGCCCATTAGACAGTTTCGGGTTAGCCTGCAATTGTGTCAAGTCCACTGGGGCGAATCGTTGTCTCATTAGAGTGCCTATGGGTGATCGTTTCAATTCCAATGAAAAATAGGTTTAATTCGGATCAAATACTAGAGTTGCTACCTAATGACACCTGTAGTTTCTTGGATTTGACAAAACTCCTGCGACAAGAGTCAAACGGATACTTTCAGCTCCACTCTATCCAACCCAGTATAAAGGACAAAGTAACTGATCTGCTATTCCTACTATTCGGCAAGAAGTGGCCTGGCTTTTTGATAGTCCAATTGAAAATGTGGTGTTATCTAGCAATTATATAGATTTAAACTTTAATCAATATTCTTAATTTTAGCCAAGGTATACGTTTAATATATTTGGACACATTACAAGCCCGTTAGACCAAACAATACGAAATCCACTCACAACAAATTGACGCATATATTACTAGAAATCCAGCATCATTTACTAGTAGTACTCAATTAATCTGCCGTCATTCTTCACTGATTCTTGGTCTTGCAATCGAAATGCTGCAATATTCCTAGCTGTTGCTCCAAAATGTTTTAAAACTCGGACGTGAATATCCACCGATCAGCTAGCTGCTGGGGTCAACATATCCGGAATATGAAGCATATTTCAGATGATGAAATTCCTCAAAAATGAAGCATACTCACGACTGAAATATTCATCCATTTGAATTATGTTTAACTGAAATAACATTAATTTATTCATGATAACGCGTTGACCAAATGCTGATGGTGTGTGACAAGAAATATTGTTCGGAGTAGATGACATCTTTTCTGTATTGCCTATTTTCTTGCGATCAAACGGCTGCGTACGATATCACGATGGGGAAAATTTTTCTCATGTCCAAGACATTCTCTCCTGACTTCTTTTGAACGAGTTTGCCGTTCATGTTCGTGTAAGAGTGAACTACTTGGAAAGGGAGTGACAAAGACCGGAACAACGTTACTGAAGGTATTTCTTCGAGAAAAGTCCATTTTGTAAGTGTTTTGCCAGACACCATATGCCCTGCGTCGATAGACAAAATTAATAGATCGCCAAAATAACGCATTGACCAAGTTTTACTAAGGCCCATGATAATTACATAAGGTGCTTTGGTTTTATGATCAACCTACACTTCATATCAGCTGGTAATCGAAACATACAAAAAATCAACCAAGATTTTTGAATTCAACTCACCACTCTTTATATTACAACAACTGAGAAGTTTACAAATTTCACCCCTGATTAATCACTGCATACGTAAGAAATTAAGAGATGGAATTTGCCAAATTTCTTTCTCGTCACTAAAACAAGTTGTCATCGGTTTGTGTGAATTGACTATTAGTTCATTTGTAATTCGTTTGTCAAAATGTTCGTCTGACTCGAATGAATTTTTACTGTTTTTTTTTAAAATTCTTTCAATGCGAAGATCATATTCCGAAGACTTACACTGGTTGCAGGACATAACCTAGACGATGAGACTGCAATGGACAATGGGCTTAGAGATCGAATGCAGGAATTTAGATTACATCAAGGGAATTTCTCATGGTTTTCCCTATCTGAATCAGATTACTGTCGGCAAATTTGGTTTTTCTGGAACCATTTCACTTTTTCGAATTTCTCTTCGTAAGGAAGTTTTATCTGACTTCTATGCAAGCAATCCTTGACTGAATAAACCCGTTTCTTTTTAACGCCTGTGATTTTACGATTGCGGAATTTGAGAATTAGGCCGGTCACACTTGTAATCGATTCCTTTGGACAGAAAAGATCTAATCCAGATACTATCTTGTTTGTCAGATCAACAGACTTGGTAGAGATTTCGGAGTTGAAATGTTGACTAAAATCAATATTCTGATTGATATCTATCAACAAATTCGGTTTGCTCGATGATCACATTTTCGGAATAAATCGACAAACGGAATAACGTTTATGTTGGGGAAAAATATTATTACGGTTATGATGGTACGATAACTATCAAAATGGGATCATCTGCTTAACGAGAATGATCATAAACCGGCCGAGAAAACGGTAATTTCACTAGCAAACGTTGTCTTGTACTAATCAGGACTAATCGTTTCAGGGAACTACTAATCTAGTGGCCAAATTCATCAAAGACGCTAAGAAATGAGACTTTTGTTCATTATGTTCTTCCCGGCCTGAACGGATCCGCAAACTGTGAAGTATTCTCACCGATTCCAAAAACCAAAATACAAGTATCCGAAGTTTTTAAATGAGTGACAAATCTTGGAAGCACCGACTGTCACAACCAAGATCCAACATTTTTCTCCCGGTTGTAGTTCGAGGACCGATGTATCCCGAGCCACGTGGTCAAAGAGCCTTGACCGGTTCACAGCAAGTCACATCTACGCATGGTCACGTGCGATTCATTTCTACCTACTCAGATGAAAGCGAAATACAAACTTGCGTGACGAGACACGTTCCATGTTGGACAAACGTCCAATTTCGTCAGTTAGAAATCAAACGAATGCTGTTCAGTAGACTGCCGCCTGAATCATCGGTCGCTCTTTATTGGTTCAAAGCAAAACATTTGCCGTGATTTGACCGGTGACTGATTCAAGTTTATCGCAGTTCGTTAAGATGATCTCGATGCGTAGATGAAAACCCGGTCTGTGCAATCGATTTATTCGTTTGAATGGCATTATCCTGTCAAGATCATTTTATATTTGAATCTATCGCCGATCATTTTACTAGTTTTTTGCAAAAACCAATAATATGTGACGTAATTTAGCCGCTTCATTGCGCAATCGAATTGGTTCGGGAAGGTATGCCCTAGGAACTGACAAGTCCTATTCCATCATGAAGGAACGTCTTGATTAATGTCACATGACCTTCGAGCAATCTTCACTAGCACAGACACGTTATCGGTACAATGAATGCAGTAAATCTGCAGTTTAATCACTGATTCAAAGATACCAGAATATGACGGCATTTTTTCCAGAGAAGTCACTGCCTAGGCAAACATTTTGCCTCGAGCAAATGCATCTATTGGCTTAATGAAATATGTACTTACAGTGCTTCACTAAATCAAACTATTCCCGGTCTACCTACCTGAAAGCGCGATATTCTCACCGATTACCAGATTACCTTTCCCTCTCCTATTTGGTTCACCTACTAAAACATCAACGACAGTTTTGCCAGTAAGTTCCGTCGTGTGTGTGATTAGGCGGTGGCTATGAAATTTTGAGAATTTCATAGTTTTTGTAAGCATGACAAATTGTAACAACTTGTTGTATTGATCAAATACGCACATGATTTAGCGGACAATGAACCCAAGCAACACGATCGGATTTGGAAGCCCCACGTTACGTCAGTGCTGTTCAGTTCATCGGATATGTGCACGAATAAGAAATTGTTCAGGCAAATGACTGGGTGCATTCCAGATGGTTTTGTCGATTCGTTTGCATATGAATTGCTGGTAACAATTCTGGCCGTTTCGTTATCATTGCTGGTCAGTTGTGCGGGGTCCGTTAGACTGATATCTTGCTCATCGAAGTTAACCAAACCTAATTATGACTTGTAACTAACCCAAATCACTTATAACGGGACTTTAAATCAGGTAGCTTTGATGTTTGGTGAGCCACAACGAACTAGCTCACCTCTCATTGAAGCAATCGGAATTGGATCCGAGCTGGTCATTCTGAATTTGTTGCCCAGTTTGGGAGGAGATAGGAGAAGGAGATACATGCTTAGTCCAGGATTCTTAACAAAGGACGGGAGCAATGGTTTTCCCAAGTTTCACCAATGATTTGAATGCCCGTACTGTTTACTGTATGGTGTTCAAGTCTAATCCCATTTCCCATGGCCATTTCTGGTGTTTCATCCTTACGCCAATTTGTATCTGATAGTTGTACCTTGGTGACTAAAGTGATCCCAATCGAAAGCGTTGGCGAACTAGGAAAACAACTCGGTCCAGTGTTTGTTGGTCGATAAATAGGCAAACTGTCCGATGAATTGAACTGAAGACGTTGATGCAGTCTCGTGGATGACCTGTTGCAGTAAGTCTCGCCACGAGAAATGATTGTGCACCCATTCACAAATAAGACCGTGTGACGCAATCCACTAGAAGTATGCGAATGCGGTAGAATCAGTCGAATTCCATCTACTGAAACTGTGATCTACTTACCAGCGAGCCATTCGAGAGGTAAATAGACTAATCATATAAAATCGGATGTCATGGAATACGTACATATATATATATATACATATAGTTATACATATATAGATATGCATGCATATATATACTTCCTTCGAAAGGTTATTTGTATGTGTATAAAATATTACCGTACATCTCCATCTACTTTTTTTGCTTACCAGAGAACCTACTGTCCAACACGCGCGGTCATTCGGTCGGCATATTTTGACTTGAAAAGTGCATCGAATAAGATAAATGACGCTGATTGGAACGTCAATCTAATACCAAAGTATCCTAGCAAGCGTCGACTTCCGCAAATTTGACATTTACGGAATTTGCCAGGGACATTCTAATCCGAGGTGTTCGTTAATGCTGCAACAAATGCTGAGGATAGCCACGTATAACTACCGAGTGTGGAATGGACGGAAATTTTCGATAAGAAATGACAAAGTTTACTGATTTCTATTTTGTTATAAATCCAACCTTGTTTCTGTGGCAAAAATCAATTAGGAAATGGACGGAAAGCACCAAGTCACGGGATCAGCCAGGCTTTCTCTCGTATCTCTTCGTCAATCCAATTATGCCATGATTTCTCGTGTCCCGTTGACTTGCCTTTTCAAGGCGCCCAAACAAAATTTGTACCATTCCATTTCTGCTAGTCCCTTTATTCATTTTCAATCTTTGTACCTCCTTCAATTTTATTATTTTACTTTGTTTATTAATAAAATACCAATTTCATACTATTTTCATGACGGAAATTCGTATCAAACAGAGGCTTGCTAAAGTTGCAAGTTAAAAGGCCATAGAAGTATTCAAAAATCCTACGTTCGTGTTGACATGGGGTGATGCTAACCGTGTGATCACTGCTGATAACTCCATGACCGGGCCGACTTATTTTCATTGAGCTAGCGAAATCTAACATCTTTATTTCCATTTTAAGCCCACTTACTCGAAAGAATCTGACTGGAATAACGAAAATTTCGTTCACTAAGTATGTTCTCCACAAAATTTTGTTTTCAATGATAAAATAAAAAGCATTGTAGACCGGGTGATAGTTAGGATATTCCGTTATCTGATAGGAAACAACATTTTTCCTCACGAGAAGAAATGCGCGGGCTAAAAGTTTGAAATTCTTCCTCAACGTGAACATAGTTCGAACAGACAACAATTCGGAATACTTTTCATGATTCATTCATTAATCGTGGACAAATAGTGTACAGTTTAGGCGTGGATAAGTAGGAAGTAACAAAATCACGTGACATGACGTGACCTCGGACGGGAACAATAGGACAAAAGAAACTGCTAGGTCAATCGTGAACAGATTATCGTGTAATTATGTAGTTTATTCAGGGTGAAAATAAATTTGCATTATTTATTAAGGTCAACTGCTTCGGGCGGCAGACAGCACCATGGCAGTATGAATGAGTGCGAAAGCCAAGTTGCATTGTATGCTTTTTCAGTCTACTGAAACTGGAAAAGACAAGAAAAAATTGTTAGAAATTAG
>LUCM01000550.1:47351-60080 GCA_008360955.1 Fasciolopsis buskii | reverse complement strand
GTACTCATGCCATTACATCACTATATATCTTGACAAAATATTTTCACTATAGGAAGGATTGGATTAGTCATATACAAATATGGGTGGGGAAGGGATTTGTTGTGTTAATTGTTTTGTTGTCTAGGGTTTGTATTGGGACGGGGGGTGGGCCAAGGGAGTTGAAGCGCAACCACAAATTGTTTTTGAGAACAAAATGGTGGATTGTGAAGACGGATCGCGACAGATTCCGCAGTGCTCAATAGGCGACACTTTGCCAACCTGGATTGTTGACCTCTGACTATATACAGGGTACGGAAAGCTTGCGTCACATTCACGGTGTGGCTAGTCTGGCATGAGTACGAATCACTGAAAACGAGCTTGTTCGCCAACTTATGTTTTCTCAATTCTCAGATTACAGGTAATGGCAAAGACGACTGACTAACGGCCTGATGTGAATTACAGGCGAGCCTGTCACGGATCCATCACAGTTAATGTCAGTTTTTTTGCCAAGTTTCCTAAATCGATCGAAATGTTCATTTCCGAAATCAGATGTGTCATTTCGTTTTTTTGGTTAAAGAATTGTGTTTAACCTAATAACAAATAACCAAATAATCGATAATTGCAATACATAAAAATTACGTTGTGGGAACAAAAAGACCGGCAAACCACGCGTTATTCACGAATCCAAACTGTAGAATTGGGAATTTTCTTCAAACAACGGCTGAAGGTCAGATGGTTTAAAAATGGCTCATTGGTTTCAGCCGTGAAAAAAAATGCTTCGAACTGCTTTTCGCATGCACAAATCGGATACTTAATGAGTCGTTGGCATTTATTAACCTTTCTCTCAAACACGCATTAATGAAACGCAGGTGACAAGGTCACTAGATGCTCCCACTTCATGTTTGGTTCGAGAGTATTTATATCCAGTTAGCAGAATGCATGTTTGGACAATAAATGACTCCGAAATAATTGATGTCAAGATGTGAGATCGGTTTCTTTCAACCACGGTATAAAAAAATCATGGAAATGACGATACACAAATTATCCGAGATGTTTGGAAATCGGCAATATTCTTTGTAAATGAGAACATGTTGAAAGCAAGTGGTCAGTAGACGAAAATTCCTATTGAATCCTCAACATCCAAATCATGAAGTTAACCAGTCGAGCAGGAAGTGTACACGTTTTCTTTTCACATTGATTGCGATTTGTCTGACATTGTCCATCGTTTCTGATTCCACAGATAACTAATGAGATGGCTCTGTTAGACCCAGGCACAAGGCCAATTGAACTGTCATCGATTCACAGTCCTACTTTTGTTGAGTTCAACTGCGTAAATTCGAACATGATTTTCTATAACCTCCCTCTTAAATGATGAATTAAACCGAATCATTGATCTAAATATTTTGTCCGGTGACAAATCGGGATGTGCGTCCGGAACTGAAGCCGGATTGTGATCCTATGTTAATTGAGAAAGTATGAATGGGACCAGAGTGACTTGACGTTTTCCATGCACTCACTAGGCATGAGTGTAGTGGAATGGTCAAATCCCTTAGCCACTGAATCTCACTACATGATTTGGAATTAAATAGCCGGCAACCATAACCCGGAAACTTGGAAGGACGTAGAACCGCACGGGGTTTCACTAAGTCGATTGTGCTTACGAGGAGGATGACGATGACTTGGTGTCTACCATCAAAAATAACCGGTTGATGTGAGATCTGAATCGCTGATTTTTGCTCACAGATGTCTAGTTCGTTTGACCATGGACTAACGAACAAATGACCTGTTGAGCAAACTGACAATTGGATAGGCCAGATTAAAACTATGCGTTCCGACTAAACGTCTGATAACCTACACGTGACCTCTATCGGTTCTTGGGTGCATGTAATAACCGCATTTGAATGTATACCTAGTCACATGATTTTCACCGTGTGAAACGGTAGACTAAATTGCTTTGTTACTTAAAAAGGGTTCATGATTGATTCGTTCATATTCCTCCGGACGATTTGAATTTGAAAATTATAGTTCATACAATCGCAGCATTTTCGGTGTATAGTGTATTCGAAGCATTTAGATTGTGTAATGATAACGTAATTTGAGCTCAAATTCATCGTGTCATGGGCACAAGTTGAACGTTTAGTTGCTAGGAGAGAGTGAAGAGAGCACCGATTTATCTTCTCATAAATTGTTTATATTGTATTCGATGAACACTTGATCCACTTAACAAGGTAACCTAGTTAACCAATTTTACTGGTCAAACATTGAAAAGTGCATTGCCCCAAAATTACCGTTGTGTGTCCTGCAGCGACAAGAATGAGCCTCTTGGTGAAATATCAACTGGGAAATTCCATAATTTCTCTTTGGGTAAAACTTTTTTCTGTGGTTACGAACGAATGCGGTACGAACAAGGAAAGTGTCGAGTTTCATACTTAATCAGGTGGCAGAAGCAATGCAACATTACCGCTAGCTAGGACTCCGTTAGTTCATCGACTAAAATCCGTCTTTCGAGTAACTAAGGCACTGCTGTCATCCAACAGCACTAAGATTATTCAATGCAAATATATTCTGATCAGTTGGTTTATTCCTTTTTCGTTAGAATACAGAAAATAAATCGATAATCATGGAAATAATCGTGATTAGGACGCAGACTAGAAACTGTTTTCGTCACAGTAAAGAACATTCCGCAAGTCGAAGTCAATTCGGTAGCCTTAAAATAACGTGATAGGACTGACGTCCGTTACCTATAGCATACCTGGATGTTCATTCTTTAGCAAACTCACCTCCTCTTTTTAAATCAACATACCCCCAGCTTCGATATACATTTTGACAGATTTACATCTGTGCCAATACGAGTTCCTCTTCGATTCTGAAGGTTGTCTATACTACTTACAAAAGCACATTCTCAAGACACCTGAAATCCGAGTGGGTTGTATGCACGATAAGAACTATTGTGCTGCTTGCACAGTTACAGAAGTGTTAATTGCCAAGCCCATACGGGTCACAGGTAATCAGCCGCCCTGTGGTTGGTTGGTCGCTACATTTGTGCTCTTCGAACAATCACAAGTGCTGGGTTGGATGGAGGACTGCGAGCACCACTACAAGGCAGTTGCACCTATCATACGGATCTTCTATCCAACAGACTTCGATGATTTTACCACGAGTTTGCAATGGGTGGTAGGCCTTGAAGTGGACACACCGTATACCCCTGAGAGGATTTTGATAAGGGGAAATATGGGCATCCTTCAGCATGACGGAAAATGATTCAGCTTCTATCGAAATAAAACAGCATCCGTGGAATTGGAAAATAATCTCAGCACAAGGATACCATGCGTCCTATTTTCTTCTGTTTGCATAAAACGAGCCGACAATGAGCAGACTGCTCGTCGCATTGTAGAATCTTAGCCCATATTTTGAGTATAGCCTATAAGGAATTCTGCTCAACTTTAATTGTCAAAACGAGCAAACTGTATTCCGGGGGTCAGTTGTTCATTCCCCGGGTCACGTGTCCTCGAGAGACAATGATTACATTGGTTTCGTTTGGCACATATGTGATCTACGGAACAAACAACAAATTTCTAGTTGGGTGTAATTTGCGAAGTGACTACGAAGCTACGAAACAATGTCTCTCCGTCTAACTCTTTAGGGAATCAAAGTGCAGTGGATATTATTCTGTGGTGCGCTACTCGTGATAAACCCATTTGTTCATAACCATCTACATCTGCGGATGTAGGTGTGAATATCATCAATCTGCGGACTTTTGCTCGATCGCGTTGCTTGGTTACTTGGTGCATGTTATTTGAATTATTGTGCCAAATTTGAAATAGTAATTGAACAGGTTGAAAGAACGGCGGACCACGTGAGACGGAATGGAGATGCATACAATTTCGACGCAAATTCCAACCGGCCAATGATCCGATTCCTTTGCTGATACCTGTAAGAATAATAGAATTTTTTCCAATAGAATGAAACATTTTCATTCAATCTGTCCCAGTTACCTCAGATCCCGTCCAAATGGAAATGAGAGTGATTAACTTAGTCCGCTTAGTTAAATTCATTTGTGGCATGCGATTTTCGAGTGAGTTGCATGAACAACCCGATGAGTGTAGAAACAGAAAAATCGCAGTAATTCAAATCTCATTAAGTATCAGTCAGCGTCAATTTTTAGAAAACCAAACGAATATGCAGGGTGGGATTGGGTGTTCTAGTGGATGCGAGCTACACAGCTTCCGTTGAAGAAAGAATAATGTTCGTGTTTTCCAAACGAGAAAATACGTACATGCGCAGGCGATATGTTTCTTTATTGAATATCGTTACACGAAAGAATCGCGGGAGAAACGCAACCTTGCTTTTGGGTAGCCATATTCTTCATGATTGAGCGGAAATAAATTGAATCCCCCCTCCATCCTCATAGAATATAGACGACTTGATTGAACAAACTGCCTGGAGAATAAAGACGTCATTTAACCGACAGACTGAAACTCAATTCACTGTGCCTTCCACTCACATCAGTTGGCACCCTGGAGTCCCGGTACACTGCACAATAACAGAACCAGAGGAGTCGAAGATGATGGACCCAAGAGGGTCAACGGAGACTAACTGGTGGGCTGATTATCAACAGTTGATCAGTATTCAGTTACTCTGCAATCCACTTTCGGTTCCTCACTATGCACTTCCAGCAATTTCAAGATCACTGGATGCATTTGATCATGGACTTGCAAAAAAAATCAACATGTTTGATCACAATTTGAATAGTCATACTAAGAACTTTGATTTTATGATTCATGAGACGATTATACTGTGAGCACACCAAAGCATGTGATGACAGATCCAACCGCGTACTATCGGCGGTGACAGAAAACCGACAATGGAGTGGTCCACTATCTAACGGAGGTTGTACAAGTAGGACGGGCTAGGATTCTGGAGTACAGCAGACACTGGCTTCACTGTCATGCGCATGGAAAGGATGAATGAAGGGAATGGATAGAAGCTTATTAGTGGTATTCCAGTAGTATGTCCCATTAACCGAAAAGATTTCATCATATTGACGTCTACATCAATGAAGTTTGATATTTTGGCATTTTCTAATGTACAAACAAGAAGGCGAATGTTTCACATCACGTCCATATGGTCAGACTGCAAACGTCTACAACACGTTTTCGATAGCTGATTATTCAAAGCCAAAAACAGATAGAATTCTAGTTCCCGAGCCCCGGTTTGCGTTCGGCCAGACGTAACTGTTGCCATTTCAGTTTGGCAATAGGAATTCTCGTCACTCACTTACAAGTTCCATCCTGGCCCGTACAAAAATTGTCTCAGAAGTACACATGACCTAATCGAACAGCGATCTCGTCAAACTTTATTTTCGATCCCATTTTGTCATTTCACGCACATTTTTCCCAACTAAACCCGGTTGTCGTAAGCACCCATATCAGAATTGTTTACTATCAAAGTTGTCCGCACAATCCGTTTGCTTCCGTATTTGTTTGACGTGTTTGGTGAATGCGCGTACGTAGCACGAACGAATCTGTCCGTTTGTGTATATACCACAAGAACAAGCCTCAAATTTGTAAAAAAGAAAATGACGTTAGAGACAGTGTGGCTTAGAGTGGAATGAGGTGTTCGCGAAGGGTGGGTTGGGTACGTCATCGAGAGCGGATGCAGATTATGCGACTTGTCAGTCAATCAGCTCAAATAAGGGGAGGAGGAATTCCACTGCTAAAAAAAACTAATCGATCAATCCCGTTTTATGCAACAGGGATCAACACATTTGATTGACAAGTACATAGAGGATGGTTAGACAAAACGCTATCCTTTCGGTTTGAAAATAAACATTTCCCACTGGAAGTAGAGTAGATAGGAATGATGTCAACGCATAAAAAGCAGGTCTTTTTGAGTTGTCCTCTAGCATCAATGTCTACAGTCCAACCCTAATCCACATCTACTCAATCCCTGCAACTTGTGAATATTTTACGCGTTGATAAGTCATCGGGTGAAGGAAATTTATTTTTAATCCCGAGATTAATTGTCCTCGAATGTTGTTGATCATTCGCTTGTGGCCAATCGATGAACCAGATTTATTTCAAGTCCATTTCAAACTATATAAACGCATGTTGAAAATAATGAAACCAAACGCGACAAATTTGATTCTGTCATGTTGGCATATAGATCGGGCATGTGATTTGATTCTAGTAGTGTTTAACATCACAGTGCAATGTTGGACTCATTTATTACGGTATTGTATGATTGAAGAAATACGAGGCCTTGACCTCGTTATAGTAGCTTACGGATGGATAAGTAAGATCATGTAAATACGGCTAAGTATGACGTGACGGGATTCACACAGAAATAATCTAATGGCGGGTCATGGCCATTCAAACAGTGGCACATGTTGATCCTGGTTCGAAATCGATTGGTAAGTTCCATTACCTATCCCCCCGGCACTGTTCTTCCGCGGCAAAAGGTTAAGGTCACATAGGTCTCAATGGATTAACCGAGAAACTTTGCCGTAACCGGGTCGCGGTGTGATTAGGCACAAAGATCAATCTGTTTCTAGATTTGACAATAAATTAAGCCAACAAATAAATGGTTTTCGATAATATCTTTTATTTTCTACCTGTTACACCCTGCGTTTTTTCAACAAAAACGCACATTTTAGTAGTAGGAGATTGAATGTTTTCATGAAATAATTCACTATGTGATATCATGGCTCAATTCACCACAAAGAAACCACGGAAGCACTGTACAGCTGTTTCATCCAGCTTGTTAGGAATCATGAGCAGTGCATATCCACCGCGCCCGAACTGGGACGCGAACCCGAACAAGGACGAACGATTCTGAGTCGAACGCCTTAGCCATTACGCTACCGGGCAGGCTCTGAACGGTTTGTTGAACTTCACCACATGATGTTGCACCTATCCGTCACTGATTTGCACGGTTGGATATGCACTGCTGATGATTCCTAACAAGCTGAATGAAAGAGCTGTACAGAGCTTCCACGGTTTCTTTATGGTGAGTTGAGCGATGATATCACATGGTGAATTATTTCATGAAAACATTCAATCTCCTACTACTAAAATGTATCAAGTAATCAAGCTCTGTATGTCATATCCAAAGCCTTCGTCGTACTCAGGGTATCTCCTCAGGACACATTTTTTCTTAGCGAAAAATCAATAACAGAATACAAATGAATACATAGGCAGTTGTATGCTTGCATAGCCTTGCTTACTAGAACATACACACACAAGCGCATACACACCGGACGCCAAAAATCATCTGATTCGGGGCTTACAGTCTGTGTGTCCAGCAATATGCAACGACAAACTTGTGTCATTGGAAAAGGCGTTGGGCTTGCGTGAATTTTCAGGCATCAATATTTTTTAGTTGAAAAAAAACAAGTTTTTGTTGTTACATGTCAAACCGAGATGCTCTATGTGAACTGTCTTCAGGTGCTTCAAAATTCGTCGTAGAAAATCGGTACGAATGATCTGAATGGCGACACGAATAAAAGTTGGCGATTTTTCGTGATAAGAAAGAAACAACTGAGTGGATTTAGGATAAATACTGCAACATACATGTACACATATATACAACCTTATCCGGGAACTTGTCTCTTATTTTGTTTTTGTCGCTTCAAACAAGACAGCTAGTCAGAAATCTTCATAACGAATCATCAAAATCTGCACAACTTCATGGGGTTCTGAGTGCTGAAATTTACGTTTAGGTCGCAAACATTTCATCATCAGTGGAGATGAAGACGTCACTGAAAGTGTACAGTTTGCTGGGTTCTCTATGTGCGCGATTGCCATGACAACTAACAGTATGAGCTACGATGAACACAATATTTTCAAATCCATCTTTCACAACGACTTTCGCTATGTGATGTGCATTTTATTGCCACATCGGATCATAATACGAGGACAGCTAGTTCAATATGTATGAATACGAAATGAATGGCACATTTATCTGCCCGGTGTATTCATACCATACAAAACAAACTTCGGCTAGTATGATAATAGATTACACTGTGGTCACATCAGTTCAGAACGCAGTATTTTGCCCTCGAAGAAAAATCTGGCAAACTAAAATTTCACCGCATAGACAACGAAATTGGGATGGAGCAGGCAAATCCGTCGGCGCAACTCTAGACATGTTCACTTCAGAACAAAAAAATTTTTAACGACTTACTCCACTGTCCTGTTAAAGAATGGGAATCTGATTTCCCCCGTTACAATGTGGCAGAACTAGGCGTGATGACGTGTATAGATGAGGGATTCTTCATACTCAGTATGTACCGAAAAGTCGATGCCAAGTACCAGGAATCGAACAAGTGACATTCCGCTTGCCGGGCAGATGATCTACCACTGAGGCATCCTGGACACAGTCTGTCATGCCCAAACCACGGCATGCATGTACGAAATGCGCATTTCAATCCGAAACATAAATTCAGAACTGAGGAACACGCAATGATTGGCAATGTTCTAGAACCGATCATGTTTTGATTGCCAACAAAAAACCTCTTCTGAAATTGGATTTAACATGAAATCTGAAAGATATGTCGCAACATGCCATATGATGCATATTTTTACGTTCCATTTAAAATAACGTCGAAACAATTAAACAGTATTTTGCGGTTGTTTTCGTGGAAAATGTACGATGCTTCAGAAAAGGACTTACCATCACCAAATCAATGAATACGACTAAGTGACCGATCATGGAAGGAATCGAGCTCGCGAACGTTTTAGTCCAAAAAAATCAAAATCCTAATCACTTGACTAGTCCCAGTACAGAACAGATGGTCGAAAAACCTACTCATTAGCAAAATCTCAACGACCGACCGAGCCGAACTAGGGATTGCAGCCAGCTTCAATCACCCGGAATGCAGTGAGGAATCTTCACCAGGGTCCAGGTAGTGTGTGAAAGCTCGTATCCCGACTCAGTTTGCTAAATGAAACAAATATAAACAATATTTTGTTGAACAGTTACATCTGTGAAACATACTCGACCGCGACAGGATTCGAATGCACGTATGGGCAAGAATAAAGTAATTAATCTCACATTTACCTTTCCCGCCGAGGTATGAGGTCATGACGAGCAGTATTCGGACATGTCATTCAAGGATCAATGGTTACTCACTTGAACTGTACACGCACAAGTGGATCCACCCTAATAAATTTCTGACAGTTTAGCTATATTAGTGCAGAATCTTTTTACGATATATGCCATTATCGGTTAGAGGTGTGCATTTTATAATTTACAATGTGGCTAGAGTCTATGGACCCAAATTGCGCGGGAAGAGTTCACATTTGCTGGACAGATAGTGCTTTTAATAGTCAAATCGTGGACAAAATTTGGGCAGGTCAGACGCTGCTGTTGTGTAGAACATAGTTCGTGGAAAAATGAACAACTTGCTTTGAAATTTACCGAATATAAGGTGAATCCGGAATGCCTAATCAGATTTCATCGGGAGCCTTTCACAGACTTCCGTTACACGAAACAGCTTCTGCATTAGGTTCTCTCCGTAAAAAAATTCCGGAAAAATTCACCGACCAATCAGGAGGCAAGGCCACGTCAGGTGACTTTCGAGCATTCAGGAAATTAGTTCAGTTTGACAAGTAAAATTTCCAATCTGTCAAGAATCATTTGTTTGGACAAACTAACCAAAGTGCGATGTTCCGGTACGTGTCTTATTTGAGGTAGATGTGTTCAGAAACGGAAATTCATTTTCTTCTTTATGAGTGTCAAAAAAATGAAGGAGTTTATCGAACAAGAACTTGCATGGAAAAGTTCGTTTAATAAACGATTCATCATGGTCCACGTAGGAGGAATTGAATCTCGACGAATTGATTAAATAAATCAATTGTTTAGCATTTATGTCTAAACACAGTGTGAACGGGATTTTCTCATTGCGGGAAAAATACTGTCTTCGTCGTGGCCAGAAATCACTGATTTTGTTGTACCCACCATCAGTTTTTGCAAAACAAGTTCAGATTTTGACGTTCACCCTTCCTTTGTCGATTGCTCTCCGGAGAGTGCAGGTCAGCGAGACCATGATCTCTACAAAACGGCTAAGCTGTGTGTCTCGGAGTACCTCAGAACAGACACATACTGGTTCATCATACCGGATCGGGTTACGGTTTAGCTTGGCCGAATAGAACGTGTAAAAACATTTTGTACAGGAAGATTGCCCACATTTACCGAAAACATTGTTGTTTGAAAAGGCTATTCTTATGATAGACTGCCCGTGATGTACCTGGAACTGTACGGCCAAATGCTAAAACCACGGGTAAGTTCAAGTTGTGTTCGATTGTAACCAAACGTACCAACCATCCGATAGCAGCTAAAATGCGCTCTCTTTGGCTGTTTGATTGAAACCAGTTTTCTGTGGATGCACAGTTAGGACCTAACAGTAGTGTTCTTTCACCATGGCCTCATGTCCATTTCGTCACTAGATGGCTTAGTCAGTGACTGATAGGAAATGGAACTCGATCGGAAACGATTTACTGGATTTCTGTGGATAGCGAAATTTTGGCACAGAGAGTAAGATGTTGATTGCTCGGACTATCTTACCTTTAAGCACATGTCTAAATAGAGAATAATTTGTGAGTAGGATGAAACAGTGAACATCTACCACGGATTATGTAAACATTAGCCACTATGTAACAGTTTGATAAGCGAATAACGTTATGGGGAAATGACAAACGCGATGCACGTTTATCAGTCTCGTTTCCAGTCCCTCGGACCGGTTCACATGTGGAGGTTGCCAAAAGAATAATAAAGACAACAGCTGCTTGACTCGCGCAATTTGAAATGCGGTCATGTTTTTCACTATGCATTCGCCTGTCAAAAGCAGACGTCGTTTAACCAGATCATTTCATCCCATGAATCTTATTTGTAAGATTCGGTCTGAACTGCGCCGAATGCATTGTCACGCACCGCATGATGTGAGTAGTTATGGACAAGAAAAATTGCAACACTGGGTCTTTGGGGCCGCTTAATTAAGCGGATTGTAGGGAAATATTTGACAGTGCTGATGAAAACCCTTGAACGTTTGCCTCTGTTATTCAGTATTATTACTCCGTGGTTGGCAAAACCCCTTTCTGGACACATAATCACACATTTACAATCAATACAGCATTTGTTATCTACAAACTAGCAGCCAGGAGACTTTAATCGCTGCTCGAAATTGTCACATTTGTCCATCCATCCTGTACCGATTCTTTGCTTACGTCAGCCTCATCCCACAGTATCACAAATGATCTATTCAAAAACCGGATGTGAGTTTCACTGAGTCAGGTCACGTGTCGACATTCTCCTAAATGTCTGTGTTATTCGTCAGATAAGACTGCCAGTAGTGTTCATCATGAACGACACTGACAAGCACTCATGCAGACATTCCATGATTTGTACGGAATTGTACTGGATTTGTGTTCAAATGTATTCACAGCCCACACCCTCCCTGCACTACCTTCAACACCATCATCTTCACTCCGCTCATTCGGGTGTGGTTACTCTAACTCACAAACAAACATTCACCGCGCAACCACTAAATACATGCAATTGGTGAGAAATTATTGAAACAAATGACCAAAATAGATGGACGCCTAATTAGGGTGAACATTCACACAGAAACACACACCCACCCATTCATATCCCCACACACGCGGACAAGCACATACACACACACAAAGAGACATTTCTCACCCGGGCTGAGAACTTGGCACTAATTTGTGCGCACCCTTTTAGGCGTGGATGGTAAAGGATTTTCCAACTGTCCAACATCAGACGGCCTGTTTGACAAATTGCTCTACCGCTATCATGAGTGGGTGCGGATTTGTCTTTGACAGTTGGTTAGCAAAATCGACCTTTGAATATCTCGGTCCCGGCAGAGCGGTAGTTAATTCTTTTTGACGTAAGGGAAGATCTTTCAGAAATTTAGTATGGATAAAATAAGGCACATTGAACAGATAAGAACGGATAGTTGTTGGGGTGTTGGAAATTCTCGTAAGCAAATCTCGGTTTTAAACTTTCGCCGTCGATTATTGAAATAAGTGAAGATGTCAGCAGAGGGAACACTTGAGGTCCTTCGGCTAAGACAACGAGTAGCATATGAATCAAAATTTAGAACAATTTGAGATGTTAGGGATATATTCTGATGGATGTTTGTCGACTGTTTGAGTGGCCGGCGGTGGCCAAAAGGATAAGGTCGTGCCCTAAATGCGTGAAGGTCGTGGATTCCAATCCACCCGACGCCGGTCAACTTCCCCAAGTGGCAGCCCACTGTTGGCCGCCGCCGTCTTCCTGAAAAAGGATATTCATTGTTATTTCACTAATAAACGAGGCAAAAGATAAAAGATAAAAAAGAAATGACTGTGTGGTAGCGAGTTCGTAAACATCAGGGCCGAATGACGTAAGCAACGTATCAAAAGATCAATGCGCCATGTATTGGTTTTTATTATGACTGATACTCTGAATGATAACGCAGTGTTGTTGGTAAATATAATGTGCCAACTCGTCCACTTTCTCAAGGTAAGTTTTACAATCAAAAGCATGACAGTTGAACTTGCCTTGAGAAAGAATATTCACGGTGGTCGAAACGTTGGTGCATTAGATCTACCAAGAACTGTGTTATTAATATTATATCAGTCACAATAAAAAGACTGAGCGGTTTAGTTCAACACAATCCAATTTAAAAACAGTTAAAATAGAACCAACTTGTTGCAATTTTCATTGCCTACTCCATGGCAAAATCTA
>LUCM01000550.1:21410-41085 GCA_008360955.1 Fasciolopsis buskii | reverse complement strand
AATTCGAGGCAGAATGTGAATCCGACCAATCCACTTTGTTTCAGAATAAACTATCCAGTGGTTGGCAAGAGATGAGTTCTGCGCGCTGAGATATTGCGATATTTATGCCGAAATGAGTTTGTGACGTACATCTTTGAGACCACGATCTACCTTGAGGGCCAGTCGGATGTATTCGGCCTTCTTCATTGCATTATGGGTCGAGTCACCCTTTGACTTTTGTCGACTATGGACGTCAATGAACTTTACAAATATGTTACACGATGAATACATTTTTCTTCCCGGTGGGCGTCTGACCTTCAAATACTGGCTGTATCTGATAGGATTCTTCATCCAAATCGCTTTTGTAGGCAATCAGTGTGAAATTTGCAAAATACAAGTACTAGCAACTCCATGTGCCTCTTGTGTGGACGTAGCGTTATATGGTCTCATTCATTAGCTTCCTAAGTTCGGTTTCTGAAAATTTAAAATAGCCGTTAGCCTCTTCTTTACAAGAAATTCAAAAAACATTGACTTGAGTGGAACAAAAGATTTTCAAAATAGTCACGAGATTTGTAGAATCAGAAATGAATTTTTTAAAAAAATCGTCAACCTCGTCTCTATCTTGGACAAAAACACATCAGCTGGTGTTCAGCCTAATGGGATCCCCGTTGCACCACCGTCGATTTGCATGTAGCGGTGTTTTCGGAATCAAATCGAAGAAATTTTTGCAAATTGGAAATGAAAATGTTTAATGATAACAATTTTAAGTTGTCTTAACGATTTCTCACAGATGTGATCATGAATGATTAGGCACGATCATAATATAAATTATGATAGACCGAGGGATGGAACTAGGGTTGAAGAAAGAGGTTGAAAAATTGTCTTTTTTCACCCGAGATTTCCAGTACATACGAAATACGAACAAACAGAAACGATTCTACGGACGAATCAGATTAAGGCTTATGGATATGAACCGTAGCAAATGCTCGTGTTCCGGAGCAATGTTGTTTGATTAGAAACTTGCAAAATCCCGTCTTGGTCTGTTAAAACTGGCTATGGTCCCGAGGCGACTGGTCAAACTTTGTTTGAGAAAAATCGTTTAATCGTTAATAAAATGCCGGGTTTGGGGATTCTGTATCATGGTGAAAAGTATCTATGCATTATATATATCTATATATATGAATTAGAAAATCAAGAACCTACACTCATCGAAGACCGGAAAATGAGGAATTGTACCTTGTATCGTTTTAATTCTTTCATTAATGAACTAAAAGTGTACACCATTCTTCAGGAAGAAGGTACCGGCCAAAAGCCGACTGCCAAACGGGGAAGTTGATCGACGGTTGGAGGACTCGGGTCCTCGACCCTCACGCCCAAACGCCATGACCTTATTCGTTTGACCATCATCTGCGATCCGACTCGTTGGTCCGTTTCTAAAACTAGACAGCTTATGAGATCACTGCCGAGAGAAACTGGGATAAACAAATCGTGACGAGAAACGAGAGAGAGAGAATCAGGTATGTGAGCCACACAAGGCGCTCCCTGTTCCAGTTTGGCTTTGTTTTGTACGATGCAAATTCAAAGTCCAAATTGTTTTCTGATCGAAATGAATTGTCGAAAAATAGCAACTTCATTTCCACTTATTTCGCGACCTGATTTAATTTGCGCGGACTTTTAAAATCTTGTGTCAAACATATAATTCACAAATCAAACAATAAACCAACTGAAATGGAAATTGAGCGAAGTCCTCGGTCAAAAAATTGAAATAGATTTGACATACCAGTTTGGTCTGTCTACCTTCGGGCACAAAATGTGTTTATCTGTTGTTGCTAGGCCGAAAAAATGGTTGCTTGGTTGACGAAACATGCAACGAACGAAACATTTAGTAAATTGGATTTGCATTTTACCGCTCAATATTGATTCGTTGACTTGATTACAATTTCAAATCGAATGGATTGAGGAACTATTCTGTTTGAACACTGCTCAAATTGCAAATATCTTTCATCTTCTTCCCATTGAGAGTCAAAATAACAGACGGGGAATACGAACGGCATTTCCCATTCGTATAGTGTTATTCACTAAATGAATTGTGTCATCCTGATCAAGGTTTTGTTTTATTATTCCGATATATACTACTGACAACTTTTACCTATACTATCGGGGTTCGACCAAGAATGTTTAGGAGATTTCGGCCGTCTTTCGTTTGTGGTACATTGCTCTAATCTCCGGAGCTTTGTCTAAAAGGGTTACAAACCTAGACGGTGTCCGTTCATCGCCTAATCAAACACGGTTAACTGTGTGACATCTATCTCACATCCCAACTGGTGTGATCTAAATGAATACGAGCGATGAATTTGACTGATAAAATTGCCATTCAGACTCGCATATTTAATGATTTCTAAAAAAGAGTGCAAAATGATTTTTCTTTATGTCCGGTCAATTTATTAAGTAAGTAAGTATTTAATGGCCACACACATTTTCTACACTATTGTTCAGTTTGATATGAAAACGACTTGAAAACCAGTCTACTTTGCCTTACGGATGGGCGAAAATACGCACAAAATAACGAACACCATTCAGACATCTAAGAATCAAGTGGAATACAATGAAAAAGTGCGATGAATTTTGTATGAAGCGTTTTTTTTGGATTATCGATTCAGTCTTTTTTATCTTTTAAACATTTATATTTGACTTGTTTTATAATTGAAATAACCGCGTACTTCATTTTACAGGAAGGGGGCCGTGGCCAACAGAGGGCTGCCACGTGGGGAAGTTGATCGGCGTTGGGAGGATTCGAACCCGAGACCTTCACTTGCAAACGCCATGACCTTATCCGCTTGGAAACTAACGGTCCCCTTGGGAATTAAATCCGAATATTGAGTGTTGGGTTGGAGAAACAAATTAATGGAACATTCAAGATGTTTGGTTAAGTTAAGTTGGCTGGGATTTGTGCAACTTATGCTAGCGAAACAATTCAGATTGTATATATTATTGTTCTCTTAGACCGGTAACGTTAGAATAAGGAATCAAGGTGCGCAACTCATTGCGTGGCGAAAAGGTTAGAAAAACGTTAACCACTGAGCAGTCCCGCGTAGGTCGAGTTGAATAACCATAGTTGGGCATACAATATCCTCCATGTCGATGGATAGTGACATTAGGACATATGGTTAATTGCTACATGCCTCAACGAAATCATAAATCCTTATGACTAGGTATCTTGAGATTCACTGTGCATGATAATTTGGTATTTCGAGGTTGCATTGTGAATCAAAGCTGTTCGATTTATCCGCATTGATCGTTCGTACTGGACTTGAAGTGCTTCCGAGACCGGCTAGTTGAAGTTATCAACGGATTTATAGTAATGCGAATCTCATCACGCGAACTGCCGTGTTTGAGCCTTAAAAGGGACTAATACTACAGATTCACAGATGAGCTGATAGGATCGTGAGGTCTGATCAAGAACGTCACAGGTTCGAATCATCTCACAGTAGCCCTATATAGGCATTGGCCTCCAATCTGAAATTGATGTACACTTTCCTTCCGTCAATCAAGAAAACATACAGGTTGAAAAAATGTCAGCTGATAAATTTACTGCGTAAAGAAAATGAATAGATTTTATCCACGTCAGTTTATAAAATTCCAGTCTTGCAGTATCCGTGTACCGATTTGTATTCGTTTCAATTCTTTTCCCATCCTGGTTTTGTCCTCTGCGTGCCAGTGGATTTGAAATCAAATCAATGCGAATTCCTTCAAAACACCAAATTATTTTATCCAGGTTTCCTCGAACAGCACAGCAACACAATTCAATAATTACCTCCGGGGGTTATTCAATTTAACTTTTGCTTACTTTGAGGTAAAACCTCGGCAAACAAAATTCAGAATATTTTCAGAATCATTGAGAAATCGGATGCGATTTGCTTGTTGGTATTTTTGTTTATTCGAAATGGTGCAAACTGTGTGGTCATTTTGTAAACACATCAGGACACGGTTATCGCAACAGTTCAGTCAGGCCAAAGTTTGAGGGACATTCGAATCAGAATGGGATCATCAGTTAAACCGATCGAGTTGAATGGTTGAATAATTTTACTAACTTGACCGAAGCTGATCAAAAGTTGCACATCAAGGCGCGTCAATATGAATTTCGTGGGTTGGAAGTCGCCCGACATAAGTCAGCTTCCGCATGTGGCCGCACTCTTTCGGTCGAGAGTCACTGAAAATGACATGCCTTGTCGTTTCATTGATAAAAAGGCAGAAAGATTATGGGTAAAAATGATTGTAGAGGAACACGGCTTAAACGAACAACTGTTATCAGTAGTATCGCGCATGAATGGAAATTAAGGGTTCCGTGAAACTACCAGACCTTTAGGAAATTAGATGCTTTCTTTGCATTGCTTACTCCTAATTTGGCGCTATAGACACTTTCGCTCAGAATCTCCGGGAGCAATAGACAGCTTGTTTTTCTTGTATCTTCAACGAACGAGCGTTCAAACTGCTGACCAACCGGTTCGAAGTGTTATTCATTCACATTAAACGAATATGCGTTGATGCGGACATGATGAACTACGCCCGCCGTGTTCGAGATTGGCCTCATACTGTCCAGAAATGATATGGCCCAATTTGTATCAACTAATTTCAAGCTCATTCCTTTCGGTGAGATTTGCACCGACCACTTCAGACCAAATGTAAAAAGGCTGATACCTGAAAAACCGTGGGTTCGCGGATCCTCTCGCGTGAATGTGGAACGAGGTAGAAGGAACAGGGAAAGTAGGATTTGACACGAATACGGCTAGCTTTGAAAGGCCAATCGAATTCTAGTCCCCTCATTCGTGAATTCGTGGCTCTTCTTCGTGCATACTGAGTATTCTCCCAAATGTGTGTGTGCGTGTATGTATGCATGTATTTATATGTGCAGACATAGGTTTTATTTCAATATTTTCACTTCACTTCTAATGATTGTTCGAGAAAAAAATAGTAGTTTGCTTTGTGTGGTTTAAATTCGCAACTTTCGTCTCGTATTATCCGAAACATTTGTGAAAATTTTCAGATGCTTACAAATCGAACAAATAATTCCATTCAATTTGATTGTTTAACTTCATATATCACAATTCTTTGAAATGATTTCCATTAAATTCTCCCATTAATTTTAATTAACCCAATGCATATGCATTGGCTTCTCATCCTAACCCACGGTTTTGTTAGTACGTATCTAAATTTCTTAATTTGTATGCATACATATTGCACCAAGTCCATTGATAGGTGCACAATCTCTCTCTCTCGCTCTCGGGTGTCAGTTATTTCGTGTGCGGTTTGTTTCAATTTATCATGGGATTGTGAATTTTCATCCACCGGGAAAAATGAAGTTCATAGCATCCCGGAATTGACGTATTATTTTTATTCACAATTGAGAACGATTTCATTTACAATTTATAATTTATGAGTTTCCGTGGAAGTTTTACAAACTCACCGAAAGGTCACCGTCTTGTGTGGTCTGGGTGGATCCAATGGGAGCGAGTTTTGTTAAATTCGTAGCGTTGGTAAAGTAGCTCTGTTTATCTGGAACCCGGAAGACTCGTGGTCGAATTAAGTGATCCAAATTGTTCATCTGATGTCGTCCAAAGGCAAGAACATCTTCATGGCCCGAGAGCCATGATCTAACTGGTTACAGTTTGGAATGAATCGAAAAATATTCACAGTCAACCTGTCAATGTGTCCACAAGCAGAGTAGAATCGCCGAAAGAACCGTTTTTTTTTCACTGTTTACTCTCAAAGTTGTCATTGCCCAACCATTTCAATACGTGTGAATGAATAACAAAAAAGTGTACTAAAAGCCCCTTTTATCAAGATTGGTGTTACTGAGATCGCATGACAGACTATCTAACACGAAGTAACTAGTCTATTAATTTCACTTTTGCAGAGTAGAATATTGGAAGTCGATGAGAAAACAGACAGCAAAATCAAACTGTCTCACTCTTTCGTAGTTTGGGAAAGTACTACTGAAAAGTAGTCCAAAGGTACTTGTTTACGAAACAAAAATGCACGAATACGAGTAGTTGTCTAATTACGGGATAAGTGAGAACAGGTTACAAGGCGACGAATTACTGACGTAGGCCTCGAAGAATAAATAATACAATGCAAATTAGTTTTGGTAGAGAATGGATTGTAGTGTAACTGTCCAACATTTCAATTCAGCTTGTGCAACCGTGAACCTTGAACTGACATGCTTTGATTCACGTTGCTAGCTCCGAACACCATCTATTGACAGTGAGAACAAGAAAAAGACTGACTGAAATATGTGAACAGCCAGAAAAGATTTCCTGTGCAAGAATGCCACGGAATGCCACGCTGAACCATCGAGCCTATCGTCACTTGGGAAGAATCATGTGAAATCCAACCGGATAATCTGAGTCGACGTACACGAAACAAGCTAATGGTTGGTATTTTCGTTCGATTTGTCCTGTCCTCAACCGGGCACCGTGACCGATCATCCACTCATTGATTTTCTCGTAGAACAGCTTACAACAAGCCAGTCAAAACATGTCTTAACCGTGCGAAACTACTCCAATTTATTGCCCGTGCAAAAGATCGAACCCTAGGATTCAGTACACTACATTTAATTTTTGAGTCACTGACTAAATTATTCTTCGTTCGAAAAATGAACTAGTAACTGAAAAATGGACAACAAAGAAAGGTTATCAGTCAGCCAAGTGGGATTTGATTTCACGTAGTCATTAAGGGCAAATGCGAACTGGACGGAATCTTATCTTACAAGTGATTGTAATAGAACACTTGGTGGATTTGAGTAGTATGCATCAAAAAGTAGTAGTCTATAGTGAAGAAACTTCTGCCGCCAGGGAGATTATCAGTGCTATGTGAAACCTAACAATAACGAACCGACTTGCGAACTATGCCCAATACAATGAATTCGTAGATGAACTCTAAAAAATCTAGCCTAGTAAACCGAAATCAAAATATCACAAAAAGTAATTGATGTTCGAAGCAAGTTCAAATATATTATTTTTCGAACTTTTATCGAAGATATTTTCGGGATCTGTTTCTAATGCTCTGTCGTTAGTTTATCGATAAGAAACGCTGCGCGAACGGGAACACTTATGCCTGGCATCATGGACAAACGCATAGCACTGATTAAAAATAGGGTGAATGTAAGGGAAAACTGATAACAAATGTAAAGTTTCAAAACAGTTACAAAAAATTGTTGGATCAGAACAAAAAGACAATTGGACAATACATCAGCATTCACATTGTTCGCAGGTTCTCTATATTAGTACAAACAAATATTGGCTATGTAAAAAAATTGTCTTTTTGAATCGTATGTTTTACATTAAACCAATTAGGAGCAAACTGTTCTCTGTTTCATCTCAACCGTCTTAGGTATGGAGACAAAAAAACCGTGTTTAATCGATCAACAAAAAGAACAAGAAAACGACTTCTGTTTCACTTGAGATTATGGTGTTGAGCACATTTTAAAACTTTTAATTTAACCAAAAACTTTCTTTTTAATGTTATCCCTTCAAGTGGATCTGTCAACACGACTTCCGGTCTCGTGATGACAATCGTGTCCTTGGCGAACAATCAAAGTTCGTATGGCGAGGTCGAATAGGCACGCGATTTTCATGTTGTTCGTTCCTAATTAGCGTATTTCCGCGAAATCTGGGCTACTTTCAATAAACAAATGAACGCGAATATCAAACTATTCACTTCGGTGCCAATATGCCCGATTCTGGTCTTTCTTGAATCTCATTCAACTAACCAAGTCCTATTTGCTCCGTATTTATTTTTCCATCACTCTCACGATTCTATGCATCATACACACTTTATCGGCATAGAAAAATGGTAATAACGCCTCCACCCTAACTTGAAAACTGTATGAAAATCTGGACGTGAAAATATTCGGTTGGTTGGTAATTTGATGAGATAACTTTGTCGATGATAAAGAAACCATCACTAGAAATTAACTAATTAAGTCTCCTTTTTTATTTTAATGCCCTCAAGTGGTTGGATGATTGACGTGTATGGTACCAACGATTCAAAACTGGATGGATTGAACCATACGTCTGGCACTCTCTCCTAGGTTGTAGTATGTGCCCAACGAACAAGTGTCTTCGATGCGCTCACACAAATGTAGTAACATTGCAAAAAGAAAGGCAGATCAAAACTCACTTGAATATCAAAAATACAACCAAATTTATTTGATCGTAACACTTGCCTTGATAAACACTACTCACGGTAGTCGAAACGTTGGCGCATTAGATCTACCAACAACGCTGTGTGTTACTAACATTATATCATTCACAATGAAAACCAATACATGGCATATCGATTTCTCGATACACTTCTTACATCAATTGGTCCGGATAAGTCTGTACACGTTCACTAAAGTGCATCCGTGTTCCATAATTTCTGTCATCGTTGACACTTAATTGAACTGACTCGGCCGGCTAACAAGTGCATCATTTTTTTTCTTGCTCGATCTGGGGAGTGGACACAGATTGGTCGATTTCCTAATTTTCGCCTACATCGATAATAGATTAGCCGTCGGTATTGTAGATTTTAGACGCCAGCTGAGCAAGTTTGATATCTTCCAGGGTCGAACAGTTTCTTGTTTGAAAACATTTTGTCCTGTTCGTCATTCCTCATGGACATGTTTCGTCCAATACACGAAAAAAGGAAAGCTACTAAATGTAACACTAGCAATATTGTTGACCGAACCAATCCGATTGCAGACTGTGCTTTGTTCGAACTCTTAAGTCATTTCTCAATCATTAGCGCAAACGGTTGAAAATGGTTTGATGCACTCACGCTTCATATTGTTCCACGACAAATTCGGACAGAACAAATTCTCATTTCCGAAATTTATTTGCTCGTTTTATCTAAATTTGATCAAGAAAAACAAATTTCTGCACAATCCTATTTGTTCGGGGTGCATCAAAATACTGTTTTGATACCCTTCGACTTTTTCAAAAGATCATCATACAAACAGAAACAACCAGCTTGAAAAGTTTGTTCGATCCGTTTTAAGCACTAAACGATCCCAGTTCGATTATTTTCAGGATATTTTCAAGGGAATATGTTTACTACATACTCCCGGCTTCGTAATATTTCAAAAGCTCCAACAATATTTTGTAGATTGTCATTCCATCCACGTGGGTGATACCAATCGAGATGGGAAAACCCTTGCATCTTCATATTTCCGGGGAAGAGCAGTAATACGCGACCGTAAAAGTTAGGGTTTTTTGGCCACGATATCGCAACTAATATTTTGATTTTCTTCGTTTCACTGTTCATTGTATTTTGTTAATACAAAATAATTATATTCAATTGGTTTTACCATTTCACCGCCTTCGCAAATACAGAGGTTTGCTTTCTTTCATACATTTTTCACAAAAAAACGGCAGTCTGCTTTTCGCGTTTTACCAAAATGCTTCAAATGGCAAATGAGAAGCTTGAAAACGTCCATTTTTGGTCACTTCTAGAAATATTGGACTATGGTATCGAAGACGACTAGGCTGAAGCCTATCCAGGCTTGTTCCCGAGCTGTTTGTTCGTGCCAACAGTTTGTGTGGATATGGGTACTTTTGTTCGATTCCAAATTACACACGCGATAGAGGAATTCAATACAATGAGCGCGTCCTAGATAAATTAGCGAAGAAATTCAAAGGTCTATTCACTGTAATCTAAATATTGGCTCAATTAATTATTTTTTTACATACCTTATAAAGAGAAAAGCTATTGAGAAAACACAAGTTGGCGAACAAGCTCGTTTTCAGTGATTCGTACTCATGCCATTACATCACTTTATATATCTTGATTGCCAGGGCAAAAAGAATATGCACAGAAGATACTCTTGAAGCTGAACTGCAGACGCTCAGAAGAGTATTCACTGAAAATGGTTTCCCAATTAGATTAATCGACAAGATGTTGGAGACAGAACAGGAAGTTCCTAGGAGGGCGACGGTGGAGAGAAAGCCGGTATACATATCTCTGCCATTCAAAGGTGACACGCTAGCAGAAATAGCACGACGAAGACTGACTAGCGCTATCAGTAAGACATTCTACGCAGCCAAGCTTCGTACCCTGTTCAAATCCCGCCCCGTAGTGTCATTATGGTTGAAAGACAAAGTCCCTGATTCTGCAGCTTCGTTTTGTATCTATTCATTCACATGTTCCTGTGGGACAATGTACATCGGCCGCACGACCAGGCGCTTGTCTGAACGCATCCGTGAGCACCACTCGCCATGGTTAGGCACTGGAACAATTAAGTCACTTAATAGCGCAGTGGTTTCACATCTAGCACAGACTAACCACACCGTGAATGTGACGCAAGTTTTACGGACCCTGTATAAGGTCAGAGGTCAACAATCCAGGTTGGCAAAGTGTCGCCTCTTGAGCACTGCGGAAGCTGTCGCAATCCGTCTTCACAGTCCTCCACTTTGTTCTCAAAAACAATTTGTGGTTGCGCTTCAACTCCCTTGGCCCACCCCCCGTCCCAATACAAACCCTAGACAACAAAACAATCAACACCACAAATCCCTTCCCCACCCATATTTGTAAATGACTAATCCAATCCTTCCTATAGTGAAAATATTTTGTCAAGAAATATATAGTGATGTAATGGCNGGTAATTTTCAAAGAAAAGCTATTGTTAATCGTTCCCAGGAAGTGAATCACGACCAGCGCGGCCGAAAAATGGTGAAGGTGATTTGCGGTGAGAAGACTCGAAGCCGTGATCTTCATTTATAAACTCTTTGACCATATTTGTTCGACCATCACCGATACTTCGAACTGTGTGATCACTGGACAAAACTTGCGAAGTGCAGCATCGGTTTGAGATGCGACGATCATTTGATTTACTATTATTCAAGGACGTGTTAACATCATTGCGTGACACAACATTCTAATGAAATCCGTCATTACCGGTACAAATTACCAAGTTTGTCAGTGAAAGGTTTGATCGAGATGTGATTATCAATCACTTCAAGGGAGGAATAGAACACAAAAGGCTAAAGCTAAAAATGTCAGGTCTGTACAAATTTGCAATCGCCTATTCGAATCTGGCTCTTTTCAATAGGTGCGAGGAACAGCGAGACCCAGTGGAGAGAAGTTTACTTCACATCAGCGGATCCATCCGATGGGAAAATCCGACTGATTTGACACTTCTGGAAAGTAAGGTCAATTGAGAAGTGTACTTACCCGGTTTAATTCGATACATTCAACAGTCACGTGACAAAGTTGGCAAAGTTACTTTGTAGGAAGGCAACGCACCTTTACGTCATCTCTTGGACTAATACCACTTCCATGTGCAATTGGTCGAACATACTTTCACGATCGTTTATACCGACAAATCCATTTATATCATTTCAAGGAAGGTGTATCATTTGCCGATTAGTAACTGCTTGAAGACAACTCCGCCAGGGTATTTAGCACAGAAATGTGCAGTATTATCAACGCGAGATGGCAATTCTGTTACTTGACTTGACAGGAAACAAAGGAACGAACCTGGTCAGAAACCCCGTAAATGCACAACCCACCTTGAACATTTGCCTAATTGAAATTAATACGGCAGTGTACAACCCAATGCTTGAATCGCTCCTTTAAATTAAATTAAAGGTAGGAGTGTTTGTTCCATTAGGACCATGCATCATGTTCAAAACGAAACAAGGAGAGAATATAAATTTCACTCATCACCAACCAAGATCTATTTGATCATGAGATTTAGATGTCGGTACAGGAATTGAGAAGACTTTCCCCTAATTTGAATAAAATGTCGAATTATATTCAAATGAAAGGAGACATGGTTCCTCATTTTTTTAATTCTGACACATTTTTTAATTTTCCGCTGTCATAATTTTTTTGGCTCATTGCAGAATACTCTTAAATTCATTTGCCGTGGGGTGCAGCTTTCGTTCCTTTAGAAATAATCTATGTAATAATTCACTTGGTCATAGACTCTTCGTGTGAAAAATTTACATGAGTTATTTAAAACAATCGATTGCCATCTGCGATTTCCCTTTCAAACGGACCGTTCTCATACCTTGACACATTTCAACTTCCGTCCCACATTTTGTGGCATAGAAACAGCAAATGCGACTCAACTCTTCCTTACTTAGTCAGAATTCTAGCCAATCATAGCCAAGATTTTGCGTAACCTTTCCTAATAGAATACATATATTCTGTTGCGAATTTTACTTCTCGTCTTATGATGACGTCAATAATCGATCCAGCTGTGGGAAAGGTTTGCACAAATGAGATTGCGAAAGCGAATATAATATGGTACTGTAAGGAACTCAATTAGTGACAACCATTTCTGGCGGTCTTTAAGGCAGTGGTAGCGCGAAGAAAACTATCTAGCTAGATTATGTTTTCTGGTTCGGGCATGATTGAAAATCTTAATCGTGGAGCCCAAATTGGGATAAAATCGCTGGTAATTTTGCCGCTGGTGTTACACTTTTAGTCATTTTGCCAATGTTGAAGGGAATGAAATGGTCCTATGTTTCCTGAATCAGACATCACAGTTCTAATTGTTCCATGAGCAGTCGAGTTTCTTTCATTTGATAATTAACAGCCATTCTGGAATACAGAACGATTATCTAAAGAGCGCTTACAAAGTTTGAAATATTGGTTGATAATCCTCGCTTGCAACACTGGGAATTTTTTAAGGGAATCCACTGGTCAAATGCATATAGGCATGGAAAATAAATTTCATGGTAATCTAGAAAAAAGACGATGAACGCGTTGTGTCAATTACTTTCTGGTCCATGGAAAGCATTGAGTTGGGTGGTAGCCCAGGCCAGTTGAAGAGTGTCGAGCATTATTGTTTTTCTGCCCTTCAAATTGTCGGTCCTATCTCTAGATCGTTATCCTCCAATCCCGCTATCTCCAAACTCCACCGACAAACAGAAATTTTTGATTATTAACTAAACTCATGGCGTATTTATAGGTTGCTTTGCCCGCATTGCTGCGTCCGTGCGAATACTATCATTTCATCGGTTGTCCGGATCGCTCTTTGATTGGTCCATCTTGTTCAATGCATTTCACGTGATTCAGTGCTTGACATATTTTGTCCAATCCGGACCGCTCACCCTGATTGGTTGCCCTAGTTCACGAAATGACCTCCTTTTGCACATTTTCACTCTTGCGTTTGAATCACGTCATGCCTGCCTGTTGAGTGCAATTTGTTACCCAAGGTTTAGCGTCGTCCAAGCACCGGTAATCAGCTGTTAGACTCGGGCACAATACCATTTACAATACTGTTCTTTCATAAAGAGCAACGACAAATTGTTCTTGATGGTGCAATAAAAATTTGTGAGAGCAAATCGCGGCAGTTTCCACAGTGCGTGAGACTGTCGTCCTCGGACCCAAAACATGATACGAAAAGTTTACGTCACACTCACGTTTTGTCTAGTTTGTGCTAGATGCGAATTAACGGGGCCATTGTATGACTTCGTTTTTCCAATGCTCAAACAAGCATTGTGTGCTGACGAGTGCGATTACACACGCTCCTGGCAGTGCGATCAATATGAGGTTCTTAGACAGAAACATATGAACTATCAAACGCAAAAAGAGATTGCAGAATCCAAGAATTCGTCTTTCGACTGAATTGAGAAAGTCGGACAGGTTTTGAACATAGCTCCTATCTGTTTTATTCATAATGCTTATTAGCATTCTTCGTTCAATCTCTGACAACGCTTCACTACTGATTGACAAAAAACGGTACACTATATTTCTGTTTAACACTTTCATTTGGAAAATTTACATTTGTTTGGCTAAGCTGTAACAGGAAATCGATCAAAGTGGCTATTGTCGATGAATGCATTTTGAAGTACTGTCTCAACATTTACTATTTTACCTAGTCAATATTTCGCTGTTTGTTCGACTTTTAGTTAGGTTCATCTTCAAACAAACGGTATGAAACGGTACAAATAGATGTACTTTCTATTCAACATGGATTTCTTAACACGGATCATCAGATTGAACCAACCCATTGATGACCCATTGAGCACTGTACAGTAGTTTCATCCAGTTTGTTAGGAATCATGAGCAGTGCATATCCACCGCGCCCGAACTGGGACGCGAACCCGAACAAGGACGAACGATTTTGAGTCTAACGCCTTAGCCATTACGCTACCGGGCAGGCTCTGAACGATTTGTTGAACTTCACATGATGTTGCACCTATCCGTCACTGATTTGCGCGGCCATGGACTGCTAGAGGAAAGCAGTCGACCACTGCTGATAGATGACTTCTCTTCACGTAGCCTGAGTACGACGAAAACTTTGCACATGACCTACAGAGCTTGGCTACGTCGTATTTGTTAGTAGTACAGTGCTTTCATGTTTTCTTAATGGTGCGTTGATCGATGATATCACACGAAAACATTCAGTCTTCTACTAGAAACACGTACATCCGGGAATACTGCTTCACAAGTCGTTCCTGCCTGTGTAGTGTATTTAACGGTTGAGTAAACCGAATGTGATTGATTGATTAGTTCTCGCCGAGGACTTAGTTACACTAAAAATTTAGTCCGCATAAATTTTGTTCAGCTAGGGAGGGAGGGAAGAGTCGTGGACTGACAGTTCAAGAAGATCAGTTTCCAACTCTGTTATGAAAACATTTCGGTTTAAACTGATGATCCCACTTCTACGCAGATGTTTGGAGGCAAACTGGATTGCTAAATTTAATCTGGATATTTTGTGAATAGGAAAACCAACAGATTTGTCATTGATTCACCATAATCAATAAAATCATACACGTATTCGACAATTAGTTTGAGCTGTGCGGTAACAAAACGGGAGGTGACATCGTCTCATGATTTGTTTATTTTCAGGCAATCCGACAGCCTAAAAGTGTGTCTAATGCAACATTTTGCCAAGTTCTTTTTAACAAGTTTTAATAAATTTGTCAATCACTTTGACACAGCACGAGAAGGTCGAATTGCGCATATCAAGCGCAGGTCACAAGAAAACTCCGCTTCTAGTCATCCTTCGTGACTACCAAATTAATAAAATTTTCTCGAATCTTTTTTCTCCGTTTATTTCAACCATCCGCGATGGGTGAACAAATTTCGATCTGTCATTCACAATGGTTTCCATTTTTGATACGCAACCAGACTTGTTAATAAGAACTATGCCTGGTCTTGATGACAAGTCTTTTGCATTTCTGTGTAGCTCGCTTAATTTCCCTCGTTTAAACAACCTACTCGCCGAATGTCTAGCACCATAATATTCGTATCATGATTTCGCCACTGTTGATTTGACTATTTTCAGTGATAACGGGGATACTGAACCTGACATCTAAACGTAAGTATTCTCATATCTAACTGCTAAGTCCATTCAGTCACTCTGGGTACTTGGCCAACAACATTCCGGGGCCCGAAGACACACGTGTTAATTCATTTTCAAGTTTGTCAAGCAACATTTATCATAATGTAATGAAACGAGTATGAACCAGTAGAAAACAGTCTGATATAATTTAGCACCGGCTCTTGAATGTCAACACGAAACCTCTGACTTCTTCACTAACACACTGAGAGTTTCTGTTTAATCATACCCGAGATTGAAGCGATATTGCGTCCGCATCGTTTTAACACGACATTCAATCATAATCGACGAATGTGGACAACTGACAATACTTCGATTTCCATTGTTTATCATCCATATTGGTTGAAGAGGCTATTTGGATTGATGGCTTTGAATTATCATTAAATTAATCCTGTCTTAGGCAACCTTAGGCAACTATAGTGTAACACATGTATAGTAATTGTACCAAATGAGAGAGAAAGCAGGTCGACCGTTGACTGTTTCTACTACTTGCCTTCGTTGTTTGTGGCCAGATAAAAGATAAGGAAAGGACATGAAAAATAAGTCGTCATTGGAATTGGTCCCACAGGTTCTCCGGATCATCTTATTCGAGATTTCACTCACTTCGAGTTCAAGCCTTCTGACTTGCTCTCATGAGTGATACAGTGCAAGCTGGTGGTAGATGTCGTACGACAGACACCATCAGAAGCTTGTAGAAGCTTTGCATACAGCAGATGTGTTCATTTCATTTGATTCCGTGGCGTGTTAGCGCAGAGGAAAATTCCGTGCACATACAGAAAGTTAGACCTACGGAGAATCACTGACAAGGAGACAGAAAAAACTGCAAAATAAATTGACCCAATCAGCGAAAAGGCTAAATTAATCTAAGATGATTGGTTCAAATAGTCGCGATCAGTCACGGACCAATGGTATACGTCTGTGCGAATTTACATTAGACAAATAAGCATTGGTGATCAATTCTGTCCAAAACTGCCAAACGCAATTTAGCTCGTATGTTGTTATTCTTACTGAAGCTCGATTAGGAAAAATTAAAGTAAACGTCACGTTTTGCACATGACCTTCAGGGAATATTCAGTAAATTGTATAGTAATTTTTCAGTAAGTGAGAGAGCTAGAATGAAAAAGGCGAACTGCTGCAGTCCCAGTCATTCTTTCTTGTCACCGACTATTTCAGATAGCTTCCTGATTTTATTCCATAAACTAACTCTAGGTGTAATTATTTTCACGCCTGGTTTTCGTAATGGTTACAACAAATCCTGCGAATATCACCTATTGGCCTAATAAAACGACTGAAGAAATCCGTAGTGTTGACGTTTGCTCAATCAACCGTTCCATGTAGATTGATAATTAGTTTTCGTTTCGTCAGACAAATTTCAGGTTGTATCGTGAACAAGGAGGTGATTGTAATCAATGTTAACCGGTAGTACGATAAACACTTCGATTGTCACTGTCCGACCATCGACGACCGAAAGAATTTCAGAGAATTCAATCCGGTAGCATGTATAAAAAATCTAATTTGTTATCTCAATTCGCGATGAGCGAAAGAATACATCACACGGCTTGATGGACACAAAAACAATGAAGCCTCCGTGACCGTTGTGGTTTGATGGTGAACGACAAAGTAATCATTTATTATGATTGAATCACTGCGCTGCAACCGACTTCCTCGAAATTTTTTCACCGCAAACTGCCTGACCAGGACATGTGATTGACCGATGAATGCGAAAAAAATACATTATTTTGAAAAATAGGAATACCTGAAGTTGCTTCACCAAGTCAACATTCGATCGGCGGAACATGGAAATGTAGCGCAGTTCTTTGTTTACTTGTGACAATGCATGATCAATTTGCCCAAATGTCCAGTTTACAGACCAAAGTTACGTTCGCAAGCTGTTGCCCACGTCTTTCTTTCGTTTTGCCCATTTGAAAAGGGTTAATGGGCCTAACTGTTGTAAACAGCAACCATTATTATTACAGGACAAACTCTTGTCGTACGGGGCAGAGAACGAAAAATACCGGTGTAATTGTCGAAAATGGAGCCGTCAGGCGTTTTACACGGCATCAAATGCCAAATTTTCTTACCCCATTCATCACACGAGTTTGGCCACGAATCTTAGTTAGATGTACCATCTAATCACGTCACCTCAACGGAGAGCATTCCCTGAAGTGTGTCCATTTCTTGTATTTATATTTCCAAATCGACAAACAATTCCGCTGAGTTCCGTAGATGTTGATTTGGTTTATTCATATTCTGCTTTGTATTCGGTTTAGAAATCAATATGTATTCATAAAATTGTCTATTTTGTCGCTTTGACTCGGCGATCATTACGGTAAACATCCCCAGAACAAGTGATTTTGACGGGAACATGCCCAAATATTCACAAATATTCCCGTGTATTTTTAGAAAAGATACCCACTTATCGTTCCGTTTTCTCGTTCGTCCGATTGAACTTCAATACAGGTTATCTTGTTCACTATTTTATAAGTACATGAAAATATGGCATTAGTTCATTTCATGATGGATAGAAGACAATCTTATTTAGCCCATGACTAAAGCCTGGAATATGATGCAAATTTCCTCTGGCCGATTCCTTCTCGAGAGTTTTGATACATTCCGCACCCCGGATCTATTCTGTTTACTCGAATGACCTTGAAAACCTTTGAGAAGTCCGACCAAAAGGAACTAGATCTATCACGTGACTGGGAATGACGTTGTGCTTCGACCTCTCGAATAACTTGCTCATACCAAAAAAATTCGATCGATTTAAGTCTATGTTCTATTCGAATATTAATTTCGAGGCGTTTCAGCAGGTCCGGTTATATTTCTCTCTGTTCTCAAATGCACCGCGTTAAATCCGATATCATTTTTTTGTAAAAAGTTCTTTTTTACTTGAATAAAGCTTTTGTTTATCACAAGAATCTTTTGTCAGCCACTTTTCACTCAGTTGCTTTTTTCTAGGGTGAAGCAACAGCATCTGCCTAATTTCTTGTAGCACGAATACAACGAAATTTCAGAAAGTTAATGTCTCTGTTTTATTTCGACCTGGAGGTGATGAACGTTTCAGGTAATCGCCGATCTATTTGTTAAACATTTTCTGCGACGCTTTTTTGGGATTACTTCCTTTATAATTGACCTAATCATCGTACGAACAAGCAAAGCACTGACTGATACTACTTGTACGTATCAAGGCTTAGTAATATGGCAAAATAGCTATTCAGAACCAGTTTGTTTGGTACCAAGGAGATGTGTAAATCGGTTCTTAGAAAATCAATTCCCAGATGAATATGACCCAAGCAATAGGAAAAATGGTGTGCGTTAAAGGATAACCAGCGTTCCTGTGTTCTGTGAGAATTATGTCGGCTTATAATAACCGAGTAAACTGTTCGCCTAATGATTTTCATCTTGAATGACCTAAAATCATCTACTGTTCTTCAAATTTCGGTAATCGAAGAAGCTGGAAAACAAAACAGACATGGTAAGGTATTTTTAATCCTGCATTTGCCACAACTGAGTTGTACAACATGCAGAGGTGTTCGAACCTGATCAGTATTCCACCATAATATGGACATTTCAGACTTTACTCGCGACGTTTCACACCAGATTTGCGGGAGATATTCCGAACCGTAAATTCTCCAACGAAACGTCCACGTCAAGATGGTCACGAGAACATTGTTGTATCAAGAAGACAGGAGACAAAATCGACGGCTTTGAATAGCAGCTGCACTGTTGACAATCGGGAACCTAAAATAAAGAAAAAAAGATTGCTAACAAGAATGAAACAACTCTGCCGTGCTTCCATGGTTTCTTAATGGTAAGTTGAACGATGTTATCACATGGTGAATTATTTTGATGAAAATAAATTTTACACAGCACCAGAGGTTGGCATACACGCATGTTGGCAAGCCAAAGACATCACTTTTTTATTAGTGTTCAACATTCTTGTGAAGAGGCATCAAATCAAATCATTTTTTTGAATTTATAAGTTGATGAAATATTTGGTTCAGCAATAGCTCAAACCCGTCGGTTGTCAGGTGGAAACCAAACCGTACACGGAATCGCTGTTTTACTCATTTATTGCCCTGAGAAACTAAATTTAATTACATGTAAGGATTTACTTCTAAGCATTAGTTTGTTGATCACGACGATACGGAAGTTGCTAATTTATTCCGGTTAGTGATTGTTTTATTTCCTGTTTTGTTCTAATCCAACGCGCCTCATTTACGAAAATCAGATTTCTAATTTGGATGATGGTAAAACAAAGGAGAAATGCACCTACGTATCGCGCGTCAATTCAGTCACATTTATCTACCTACTAATCCAATCCTTCCCATAGCGAAAATATTTTGTCACGATATATATATA
>LUCM01000550.1:5423-20899 GCA_008360955.1 Fasciolopsis buskii | reverse complement strand
CTGATATCCTGACTTTGGAAAGCGATAACAGCCCTAAGGAACGCACAGTCCCTTAGGCCATGTTCGCAGAAGGTCTTGCAAGCAAACAGTGCCACGACAGGTTCTACGTTTTTTTGCAAATCACCGATTAAGTCTGGTATCGAGAAAGGGTTTTACCGTCCCATTTTAAAATGAGATTACGATTTTTAGTTTCTGAAACGCACAGTAGTTAAATTTGAAAACGCTGAACCATGGCAATTTTCTGCACTTTCCTAGGATACAAGAAACAGTAGATCATCAAAGCTCCCAAAGTTTGGTAAACCGCTTTTCATTTTCGATTCGTATTTCTTTTAATGAAGAAATTTTTTTAAATGACCTCATTTTCCCAAGAAATCGTGAGCAGACAAGAAATTCGTTGCACGTACCACTTTATGTGGCCTTACAAACGCGCCGAATGAAATACTATCATGCTACCTAATGCTTCGAAATAACCGCAACTTCCCTCTGCCAGCAACAACCGTCTAGGTAACATGGGCAGTGGAGGCCAACATCTAGAAATTTTTAGTGTTTCAACTTATAAACAAAACAAGTTGAGGGTAGAAAAAAATTTATCGACACCAAAATTTTTGTCAATGCCCATGGTACGTACGTTTGTGACGTGAACGTGGAACCTTCAGTTTTGTTGGTCGTACACCACTCGTTGACTGGGAGACCGAGTCATCACGGGGCCAACCTAGGGGGGGGGGGTTTATTGAAGTTCGTGGGGGCAGGATTCAGTCCTCGACTAAGATCCTCTATGGGCATTCAAAAGACATTATTTGTGCAAATTCGTTTCCTGTGGCAATGAGCTAAAACCTTGCAATTTTGTGACTTCCTCGTGAACCCAATTGCTGCCTTCACAAGTTGACTTTAATTTGGTTTGCTAATCTGTCTATACACGGCTGTGTGAATCGCGAACCGTTAGTTAAATCAGCATTTAAGCTGGTCCCAGATCGATTCATCATTATTTTTTAATGGAATCTTTTAAATATATACTAATAATGGATTAATGGACAATATTTTAAAGAAGTAAACCGCTGCTTATTGATAGCTTGTCCAATAGTAGATTTTTTTACAAACCAATGACCGAATCCCATGACGTCCGGACCTAGATATCAAGTAATAACTTGAAATAGCAGTCCTATTTAGAATCTCAGATGTATCCATTTGTGTAAAATTTCATTACCCATTGGTAGTACATAAGCACTGCCCTAAACTGATACAATATCAAGTCATGCCAGGACTAGACGTTACCAATGTGACAAGAAATTTTCCTCTTTCCATGGTTCAGTCCAGCGCAACGAACTATCAGGCCTAGTAACCATGTCTGCACTCTAGTGTTTGATCACGTGTTAAAATCTGTACGAGTTGACAACCTTGAATTCTTTCTGCCGGCCCCGCCTAAATTGCCTTGGTCGAAAACACGTGCAAATGAACTTGGACTAGTGAGTGACAGTTTTATACGATCAGTTTATGTGGTTCGCGAAATAATTCATCACCTGGTAACAATGTATAATTTACGGCAGAGATGAAAGAAGACGAGGAAATATGGAGAATTCGTTATGCATGCTAGTTCTTCTCTTGTCCGTATCCACATCTTCAACTGACCATTGGAATCTATGATTCCTTTATGGTATTGAAACGAAAAGCGAATTGATTTCGGATATTATACATGGAGTCTTTCACTTAATGGATCTGAAAATCACTTAATCCGGTCGAATCGGTGATTGATTATTCGGGTTATATGCCTTTCGGAGAGTGAGAGACATTCTGGGTACCCAGATCGTCTCCTCACCCTTCTCCGGTGCAGATTTCAATGAGCACAACTCGGTATGCGTCATGCTGTCAAGCCACCCGTCTTTCCTTTAAATACCAAGGTCATTTCATACCGAGAGACGGTACCGGGCACTGATATTCGACCTTGACGATTCTGTCACGAGTGAACCGTTAGCGGAGATTGCTTGTTCCGGAATATTTCGACAGGATCTCAAAGTGAATTACCAGTTGGAAATTAGAGAAAACCAACTTCGTTCATGTCGAAATATCTGGTCACGCAGCAACAAATGATCAATAATGACCGAAATTTAGTATCAGCCTGTGGAGTAGAAATAGTTCACTGTAAATGTTCGATTTCGTAAATCCTAATACCCATTTTAAAAATTTCAATTTTCTGATGAGAAAAAAACCGCTGCTCGGTGAGTTGCACAGTTCGTTGTATTACGGTTATATGATTCATAATTTTCCGTTTAAAGCGAATACAATAACACACTGGTAAGCAGAAAATATTGGTCACAATGCGATAAAATCTACCCATGGGACTAATAAAGTAGGTAATATTATAATTCATAAAAAAATAAATAAATACCATAAAGAGGAGGAAAACAAAATAAAACGGCAACATTTTTCGTTTAAAAATGTATTAAACAAGTTTAAACGAACAGAATCACAAATAGTTTCTCGTCTTTGAATACATTAGCCGTGTGCTTTGTTTACCGGAATTGGATTTTTGTGCAAACGGTACATAGAGGAACAACAAATATTGGTCAGTGGTAGAACGAATTCCGTGTGTAGCGGGCAATGCTAGTGGGTAAAAAGAACACAGTTGCTGAGTGGGAAAAATGTATACAAATTTGGCGAAGTACGCTTTTTCCGGTCAATAAATCCGGACCGTTTGGTGAACTGCGGACGTTCCAATGTTCTTAATATTTAATTTGCCGATTCGAACACCCTGTTTCATAGAATAATTTATTTAGATGTTGTCTTCCAGTGCTAAAACTTTGAACTTTTGCAGTTGTGATTTGGACCCGTAATTATTGATCAAATCACAAGATTGCGTCTATCATCACGTGCTTCTCGTTCCGGCTTTCGTAACCACGGAAAAAAGTTGCTTATGCATTGCACATTATTGTTGATTCTAGGTTAATTTTTAAACTACACATGAATCACCTCTTGATGTTCAAACTTGATGCAATTATTCAACAAAAAAAAGATCGTCTGCATTTCTGAAACTTGGTAAATCAACCATTTGACGGTCATCCCAGATAGTGTAGCTGCTAAGACATTAGATTTACTCGGTATCAAGGTTTCTAACCGAAGATACGACTGTGAAGTGATAACATACTTAGACGATACTACGATGTAGAAAATTATGATATGCGCATCTGTTATACTGGACGAATCATGGGCCCACTTCGTCCTTGTTGCACTGTTCAAGGAATGTAATCTCACCGATGTGCTGCGCAACCCTTAAATGCTTGCGCTGTAATACTGTCACCGTTATTTCGTTGAATTCTTGTCAAATATTTAGTTCAATTATGGTCTCTGTTATCCGCTATAATCGACCGGAATTATTGATGTTTAAAAACCGTATTGTTTCTCAACATGGACTGGGATCACGCATTGCTGCATCCCAAGCATCTTATTGTCCAATTAAAAGAGATTAACTAAAATATGACAGTATTCTGTGTACGCAAAAGTCTATACAATACAATATAATATAATATAATACCATGCAACACCATTTCTGCTCGTGGTAGAAGGATGTAGGATGTAGAACAGGCCCAAATCTGTAAAATTTTCTTATTCGGCAGCTCAAATACACCCTCGTACTTCAATCACTGATCCCTGTTCTAACTAGTGTCATCTGCATACAAGAATCGTAGGTGAACCCGAATGCCGCTGATTCATAGGCAGCTTCAGACTCCATCGGTAGGAAGAGTTTTAGACAAGAAGAATACTGGGGGCAGTATAGCAACATACATAAACTCCTTCTGGTCTGGCAAGTCTGAAGTTATTTACACATGCTTGCTAAACGCAACTGACTGTCTTGTGAGACATTGTCATCGTAGGTTTTCTCGTCATACAACCACTATCACAACGAATTTACACATTGGCCCTTTTAGCTCGCAGCACAACATCTTATCTTCTATCGACGCTTTTCTAGTGTTTACTTTTCCTCTTCTTGAGAAAAATCTGCATATCATTGTAGGTGATTTCAACCATGCATTTACCCTACCATTGATTGTGTTTGCTTTGAATGACCTCTGCCTTTCTGCAGCCAGAGGCGGCTCCATTTTCGATAGGGTAAGTACGTGCCACCCTAATTTATTTTCCCTGAAATTGCGTGTTCCAATTTCAAGTAGTGATCATTGTCTGCTTCTGTTATGGCCCAAGATATACTCTAGGTCAGCCTTCCATTCCTTCACGCAAACAAATCAACTCCGAATTCGCCTCCGTAACTTTTCACACAACAACGTTACTGTTCTTCAGAAATCCCCTTCACTCGCATCTGCCTGTTTCTCATTTGAACTCCTGCTCAATGACGATGTCAAACGTTTCAAAGAGATGACCAACGCAATCTTTGATAACTGGTTCTCTTCAGAAATACTATTCGTCTCCGTATCTCCACCCAGAAACTGAAGCCTCTAAGAAGACGCAATGAGCTTTTCTACAAATCTCGTTATAACTCAAGCATTTCGTATATTCCCAACCTAATAAATGCTGAAATACAACGCATCGACAATACATTCGCCAGCCAACTCTTGAGTGGTAAAAACAGCCAATTCCCATGGTAAGACATTCGACTGTTGTGTGGGAAGAAAAAGAAGAATAAAAAAAAACTTCAAAACCGTTGACTAACAACTCAGGAATGCTTCAGGGTGCTGTTCTTTCACCGTTTCTGTTCTCTACTTGCATCAGCGACTTACCAACTAGCTCCCCTGTTATCTGTTTAGGTATGCTGACGATGTTACCCTCTCTCAAGCCGTTTCGAACAACTATGATTTTCAAAGTTTTTCCAACAATCTATCTTCTGTTTATGATTTCTCTGCACGAGCTGGTTCAAATCTCAACACATCTAAATGTTCCGAATATCTGTTTTCTCTCTCTCTCGGTCAGCCTCCCCATCCGAAACGACTTCCACCAACTCAAAAACTCTGACCAGGGCTGGTCCTTTGAAATACCTGGGAGTTACTACTGACAAAATCTGAATTGGACTACTCACATTTCTACCTGTGTAAAGGAACTCCGACGGTTGTCATTTTGAATCAGGTAGCTTCGACAGTACAAGGCGAAACAAAGCCCCATCTCCCGATTTGTATACCAATGTTTTTCTAATCTTTCTTTACTGTTCTCCTGTTATTTTTCCAGGTTTACTTAGAACAGACTTTAAAATTGTTTGCCGGGGACTATCAATTATTAGTCGTGTCTTTCATACCACTAACTGAGTTGTCCTTCAATCTGTGTGATGAACACTTACCAGCATGTGAGAAATTGGTTCACACAATTCTTTCAGATCCCACGCACCCGCTGCACGACAACCTTTCAAAATGCCGTTCTCATATTTCTACACCATCCACTTTTCGTTCCATACCTACTAGAATGAATATCTACAGGAACTCCACTGTCCCATATGTAGCACGCATTTTGACGAACCGTGACCGTGTTTTAACCGAATTCCTGAGCAACGTATCATGAAGTGCCTTGATTATTCCTGGATGTTTTGATTTCCGCAATTTCACAAGGTGATGAGTGCAAAAGTTGTCCTAGTTTATTTTTTCATCTTCATGTTTTTTCACTGAAATACGACATTATTTTTGTTGGCGAATGTCTACACAAGGCACCAACAATAGAAAACAATATTTTACTAAACGTGTGAGATGCACATGGAAGTGATCAAACCTCGAGAAAATACGAATATATTCGTAGTAGGAGATTGAAAGTTTTCATGAAATAATTCACCATGTGATATCATTGCTCAACTCAGCCTAAAGCACCCATAGAAGCACTGCACAGTTGTTTCATCCAGCTAGTTACGAATCATCATGAGCAGTGCATATCCATCGCGCCCGAACTGGGACGCGAACCCGAACATAGACGAACGATTCTGAATCGAACGCCCTAGCCATTACGCTACTGGGCAGGCTGTGAACGGTTTGTTGAACTTCACCACATGATGTTGCACCTAACAGTCACCGAGTTGCACGTTTAGTGTCCGTTAGCTTACTGCGATCGACTCCTTACTGATAGATGACTTCTGAGCAGGTGGCCTAGGTACGACGAAGGCTTTGGATATGACCTATAAAGCTTGATTACTTGGTTCAGAGCCTGCCTGGTGGCCAGTTGGGTAAGGCGTTCGACTCAGAATCGTTCGTCCCGGGTTCGCGTCCCAGTGCGGGCGCGATCCATATGCACTGCCCATCATTCCTATCAAGGATGAAACAGCTGTACAGTGTTTTCTTTATGTGGTGAGTTAAGCGATGGTATGACATGAAAGATAATAAAACCTCGTGAAGGTTACACGATAATTAGTTTGGTGATCAGTGCATCCCAGATGCTCGCAAACATTAACCCCTGCTGTTCATCTAACAATTGCCAAAAATGTATGCCTGAGGACCAAGCCAGTAACCAGCTCGGTCGATGTTTTATTGCCTAAATATTTGGTTTGCGATAAATCGAAGATCTACCACCCACCCTCGTCTTTCTTTGTTTGAAAGGAAAGTCCAAGGTGACAGTCCTTCTCTTTGAATAATGTTTCAGAAAAAAGTTATTGCACTTTTCTAAACTTTGTATTAGAACAGCCGAACTCGTGCTCCTGTTTGCGAAGAGTTTTCACCTGAGTTCACCACGAGAACTGATGACCCTCACGGTAACTCCTTTTCGCCCATTACTTTTGGCTACTAAAATGGAAATGATTATGTAGGTAGCTTTATTTTCATGTAAGAACAATGCAACTTATATTTGTTCAAACATCAAACTGACTGGTTTCTAATATGCGGACAATACTACTGATTTGGGAACCAAACAAGTTACGCATGTTTTCACTATAGGCTGAAAAATAATTCGAGTTTGGTTTACACTTCCGGTTTTCGAAATGCAATAGAGGAACTGTGTTGGCCCCCATGTCGAAACTTGTGCTTTGAGGACAGTTCTGCGAAATTTAGTCAGCGGTATCTTTCCTGGTGGTGCTATATAGGATGAACCTACTATGCATATGCAGAAGGTTGGAGAGGCATTCGTCAGTGCGAGCCATCTATTTCACTTTCATGACATCCGATTGTGGTTCAGTGGCCGAGTTTACACACCATCGGTACGGTCGATGCTGCCGCGCGACTCAGAAACATGACCGTTGACGACAGAAGATGTGTCGATACTTTCGGTGTTCGAACACCGAAGTCTAAGTAGTGCTTGGAGAATGTGATGGGCGAATTGCTTCAGCGACTCAAAAGTTAGGCCTAAGCAACCAGACCATACAGTTACGTCTTTACACGAAACATTGAAAGTGAACAGATTAACGTGATTAGTTCATGTTTTGATCGCGGCAGCACAACGTCCGCCAAGTTGGATACGGTTATCTTTCGAGCAAATAATGGTTAAATGAGACGAAGTGGCTAGTCGATATCACGCGCAAAGTATATGAACAACCTAATAAACGGCTGCTAACAAATACCAAGTAGCCAAGCTCTGTGGGTCATATGGAAATCCTTCGTCATACTTAGGCTACCTGTACGGAAGTCATCTATCAGTAAGGAGTCGATCGCAGTGAGCTAGCGGACAGCAAGCGTGCAAATCAGTGACGGATAGGTGCAACATCATGTGGTGAAGTTCAACAAACCGTTCACAGCCTGCCCAGTAGCGTAATGGCTAAGGCGTTCGATTCAGAATCGTTCGTCCTTGTTCGGGTTCGCGTCGCAGTTCGGGCGCGATGGATATGCACTGCTGCTGATGATTCCTAACAAGCTGGATGAATCAACTGTACAGTGCTTCTATGGTTGCTTTAGGCTGAGTTGAGCAATGATATCACATGGTGAATTGTTTCATGAAAATACGAATGCACGCATGTATGCAACCTTTGCATTCGAACACTGGGTGTGCTTGAACCAGCTCATTCAGGAGCCCGTGACGCAAGGCTGTTGTACATTTTACACAATGCCCAGGGGTTATTTGCCCAAATTTCACAAACGCAAAGCTTCTTTTATTGACAGCTTGACAATTCCACTTGCACTGCGCAATTTCCCAATGAATCCTCTTGCATTTTTTAGTTTGAATTCACCGGGTATGATCGGTTTGTAAGTTTGGGTGACAGAAAAGATATTCATACAATGTCTGAACCGACAAATGTCACGTTATTATCGATTCAGTTTGACTCACAAATGGAAAGAATTTGGACGATATCATCGATCTCTTTTCCACCAATGTTGTCCACAAAGTTACAATCTGAACGAAGGTTTCCGACTGAGATGACACCTATTCTACTTCATCCAAGCCGTTGCAGAAATGTCGGACACTTTCAAATAACCATGCCATAACACACCGGATCCCGGTTATTTGCAGGAACGAGTAAAGTGAAATGAGTTTTTTTCAGTGAAATGGCCGACTCATTGAACTTAATGTGATAGAGTGAGAACACAAAAATGTGAACAGTTATTTTAGCGGAACATCGTTCAATATCTGTCAGTTTACTTCTGTCAATAGTAAACCGGTTTATCTATCCGTTTTTGTTCCTCGGACATCTAATTAAAGGTTGAAAGAAAACAATTTCTTCGGTTAAATCCATCGCGACAAAATTGTTCTTTCGAATATTGTCTTTCAAATGGATTGGTTCTAATCAGACCGTTTTTTTCACTGATCGTCATCACAGATGCCGGTATCTTATGTCGCGTGTTAATTAATTCGTAGATTAGTCGTCTTGCGTACAAGAATGGAAAACAAGTTCGACACTCAAATGTCCATCTAATGCAACAGGTCATTACCGAACGAGTTTCCTTCGCCGAAACTCGTTAAAGAATAAAATAACTGGAATATGGAAAATAGCTACGTGGTACGTGGATTTATACCCGACGAGGAGACAAACACACGAAACAGACGACCCCAGGTGTGTGCTTGTCTGTCTATTTGTCTTCCCAATGTCCTTGGTGTTGCCTTAGAAATCGTTCAACCACGAAAGAATAAGTTCATGAAATTGGTTTGCAAAATAATTCATTTGGAATGGACAATATATATGTTCAAACTGTGCTCATCGTCAAATGTGCTAGTTCCCAAACAACTCGTTGAATAGGTAAAAAAATAACGCTTAAAATCCATGACAGACTAAAGCACTAGTGGTAGATCAGATAAAAAATTATTATACCAAAAAGAGTGAAGCATTAGCTGATCGTGAATGTATTTAGACATTTGTACGGCCAGAAACAGCCAGCAAATATGTCGTGTAATGAATTACCGCGCACGGAATGGTCCGCACGACGAGGATGCCAGATCAGTTTACTGTAGCTGACTTAGCAAAACTGAATTTATTTATCCAAATCGTTTGATTGCCGTTGAATACAAGTTCGGAAAAACGAACGACTTTTTTCGATCAGTCGCTTTTTTCATCTGAGTCGAATTATTCTCGTGATACACAACCATCTATGGAACCGTTGAGACTTATTCACTCATTATCGTTCTCGATCAATTCAATGTGCTTTTCGAGACACCTGAACATAAACGGTGACCCTACACAGTGCATTCGCTGGTAATTCATGCCCGCAGAGAGTCATGGCTATGCCATGTGACCGGGAATCACACGAATTCGGTCATTCTTTACCGCTAATCGGATACACAGTTTGATCAACTGACAGGGACAAACTGATCATTGTGACTACTCAGGTACTAACCATCGTCCATCGGCATTATTGCGCTCACGAAAAAGCTCACAGCTCTGAAAACTCGGTTTATTTTCCACCATAATTCGCTTTCATTTCGATCAGCCTAACAAGTATCGTTTGGTTTCATAACTTGTGATTTTGAGAAAATTCTTGGTCAGGCTTTATGGAGAAACTTTTTATTTTCCCATGAGGTCGATGGTTTGTTTTCCTGAATCCTCGGGATAACTTATGCTAAATTCTGTGGAGTTTTCCTTCGTCCTGCGTAAACTCGTCATTGTGCCCATGCTCTTGGGCTGGTGTTGTCAGACATTTTCTAACGGGCTTGAGTACCTCCGTTAAAAGTACATGGATATTTGAACTTTTCATACTCCAAAAGCGCGCCATATGATTCCTCCCGAAGGGCAACCCATCATGCGAAATTCGTGATTTAGCATACCCTAAACGAAGTTCCAATAAACACACTTTCGCGACACGCGTAATATCATTACCACCAGACATTCACGACGAATGCCACTCAGGTAAATCACCCGACAAGAGCTCCTCAGATGAGACAGCGGAAATTTCTAACCTGATCTATAAATCATTTATTGAATAGAAATTAGAAAGAAATCATATCAAATTACAGAATTATTATCTTACGCAAAATCTTGAAATAATTCCACGCTTTTGAAAGCTCGAAATTAATCGACCAAAAACGAATCCTCTGAGCTTTAAAATATTATGGGAATAAAACTCAAACCTTATCGAGACTAGGAAATATTCGAGTCAGTTAGTCGCCATTACAAATTCACGTCGTCCAATTTAATGTGTCTTCTATTTGATTCATGAAGATCCACACTGGACGGGTCGATTTATTGAATCCGGGAAGACATTTATCCGTCACTGAAATAAATTGCTGACTGAGGTTTTGGACGGTTGGAATCGTGTGTCACGAGACCTGAACCCTTATCTGTCTACGGACGGTCACTCAGTAATGACCGATCTCGAAACTCAGATGTCTGAATTTTGCTTTTAGACGGCAGACCGTTTATCACCTGCTTCGATGATATTGTCCATGCCTAGTTAATGGCCTATGTACTAGTCTGCACTAGAAGTAATCCCAGCCCTCGGCATCTGACTTATGTAAGGTATTTTATCTTTAAACTGGTTTGTTGTGTTGACATTGAACTGACGATTCAAACAAATAAGATTCCCTACATAGTTTAGACATGTATCACCAACTTACACAGCCAAATTGGTGCTAGACATTAAATTACTTCTCAGTGATAGTAAACTAGATGTTGTACAGATTAAAAGTTTTAATGTTGATTCAAATTCACGCGGGGTAGCCGACCATTTGCAGGTCACTTCACCAAACAAGTGTGCTTTCACGAGTGAATCGAGTACGAAAGCAACTGTCTGGTCACCACTCAAAAATAAACACGTTGTTCTGCTGTTTGTGACTGCCTTAGGGGTCAGTTGACCGTAATTTGAAGACATATAATGACGATTGACTTTTGATTGCACCATGCCATAAGGATAGTTCATACGTTGAACGCGAGTAGTCATTGGTAGAGAGAGAGAAGGCAACGCTGAAGGTTCTCAGGATCTTCGCTAGACTGGGATGATTGCTAGCCACTCAACAGTAGGAAGGGCTAAATGTGCTCAGTCTTATGCTGCATTTGCGAGTTTCGTGTATTTTGGACCCAGGCAATAAATGGCATTTCGGACAGCTAATTACTTTGACGATGAGATTTGTGTACGTAATCCTTGCCACCGTAGCCAACCTTATAATGCCACTGAGTGTGAAGTTGAAAGTTTGGCTTATCTGGAGTCGTTCTTTGTATTCAAAAGACCAACGGAACACTCTCAATCATTCCGATTTGCTCCTGTGAACTCATATCAGGTATCAGTCCGTGGTGGCATCTATTCGCGTCTAGTTTGTGATGGTACCAACAAGAAAACTACCAGTCCGGTACGACAGTCAATACATGTTAATTGTCGACATGAGTTGCGGTCGATGAATTCTAAGCGTTTTTTTATCACTAGCAAGTATTTAGGATCTTTTCGAACACCGAAAGTAGTTCGGAGTAGTCTTGCACACGGCGACAGACATGATGCAGGATATCAGGAAAAGTAGACCTTCGTATAGACGATGAATATTCATTACTTTCTTCACTTCTTCACGTCCTCTTGAACATTGGACAAATCACCTAGAAATACAGTCGGTTTGATCTTTTATTATAGGGGAAATCTCGCATGTATTCACAAACAATACAACAACACAAGTGGATGCTTGTTTCAATGTCAAATCGGTGTGCCAAATGTCTTACGATAAGTTGCTCGAGTTCATCTCCAAGTTCGATACTGAAATAGAAGCACTCAAATGAAAAAACAACTGCAGGGTGGTGGGTTGTGAACGTGGAGCAAATAACCAGAAACTGGTAAGAACATGTGGTTGTATCGATTTGCAAAAAATGATAAGTCCTCGTGTGAAAATCACTGAGAAACTAATCCGGTACTTATAGCACTCAGTTAGTGATGTTGAAAAAAACTCGCTTGATAATCAAACAAGTTCGTTCGATTATGCCTTCTTCTTAATAAACCGCTTATAACGTAAACATGGCTTCCTCAGACGCACAACCATAGTCTGAAAGAGATATTGGACTCTCTGTGCTATTAGGTTACGTGGTGCCGTTTCACCAAAAGACGTGTGCCCAAACAGCATTTCCCTTTTCCAGTTTTACGCTAATAACCGTTATACGACCCACGCTTATGGTGATCGCGAGAATCGGCACTCGTCAGGATTGACACTGCTATCCAGACAACAGAAATGTTTCTCTAATATCCGGACTACGTTGGACTTTTGAATGAAAACCCAGGTGTGGAGCAAGTATTTATTGATCTTGGAGGTACAACATTACCATCTGTCGGATTTACCAACTTTTAGGCCGGAAACCAAATCTCTTACTTGCAGGATACGTTTTCATCAAATCGGATAGTATATTTCTATCTGGACAACCTTACCTTACATTGTAATCGTATGCCGGACAAAGAGTTGTTACGCATAGGAACGATTCGACTAAGGCATCACTAGTGTTAATGTGATATCTGGTTATCGATCGTAGGTCGAGTACACAACGCAGCACTTAGATCGATTATGTGATGCGTCCCAAAACCATGGTTATTGATGATGGAATTGCAAAAAATGTGGAATGATGTCAGAAGTTTGAAGTTTGGACTTGGTTTACGAGTCTCTTTGATCAAATCTTTGAAAGGAACTCTGAATCTGAGCTGATTAAGACGGTGCGAACAAGTTTGCACAGTCCCACTAAACGACTACCTTGCTGTGTGCTGTTCCTCAAGACAAATAATGCTTCGGAGATGGATTGATTTGGCCAGCCAACGACTTAAGAAAAGGGTATGAAAATCCCAACTGGTGGGGTGGGTGTCTTGACTAAGTCGAGTGAGGCAACATCGTTTCGGTCCACAAGACTGATCAAATCCTGAGGGTTGGAGATGCTAAGCCATGCGGACTAATATCGCGGTTGGTGGTGTTCTCGCATTAGAAAATTTTTCTTTATCATATATTTCTTCAACTGAGTACATTTCAAATGGTTTTTCACAATTATTTGTTCATTCTTTTTATAGGTATAAGGTGCTACAGGGCATCAACTAAAAACGGGAGACGTTGTTGGTTACAGAATTTTAAATAATCTGAGCGTATCTCAATATACTCTCATTTGAATAGTTAAGAAATTGAATTGATGGCAAGTCTACTTGAGAATCATATGGTAATTAGTCGAAGGATTTTCGTTGGTCAGGCAAGTCTAACCTTCAGAAAGGGGATACAAAGCCTCTGTTGTAACTAGTCCTGCTATTTAAAAAAAGGAATTTAACAACTTTCTCGGACAGCAAATTTCGATGTTCACGCAAGGAAAAAGCACGTGACGAGGAACATTGCCTTTTGAGTAAGGTTGTTCGCCTTGAACGCCTTCCAGAAACTCTCATTGAAATGACACTCGGAAAAGTTCGATGACGGGTGATTGTCAAACGGATTGAACGTCTGTCATCCGAAAAATTCGAAAATTCGCATTCCAGTTCCACCGACCACTTTGGTGGTTGATAGAAGCTCGCCGCGACTCGATTTGATACTCCACTTGACCTATTGAGACTTAACACGTTTCATCGCCAATCTTGATCCCAGCGTCACGGATCCCGGTCCCTTGTCCGTTTAGTGGGCCTTAGTTGCTAAGTGGTATGCTCGTTGCACTGCACTTTCACGTTGAGTATGCAATGAAAAAATAAGAGGACCTTAAACGTTAGCTTGTCCTTGAAACTAGGTTTCACGCTAGAAATCCTGTCACAGGATATCGGCTCTATTGATGTGATCTTTTGTAGGGCTAAACTCCAGGTAATGTTTGCATTGAAGCCAGTTATAACTCCACACCTTGCATTTGCGACATGATACCGGGGAATTCTGTTTAATCAGAAAAGCAAATGCTCCAAGAATTAGACTGCAACAAACGTAATGATTTGTTATTTTCAGATTTGAACGGTTTATTTTGAAAAGTCACAGATGAACTTAGATTGGTGAACAAAATCACGATCCATTGCATTGCATAAACCAATTATGCAAATTGGAACGGTTGAACACTATTGTCACCTCTCTTGGTACGGGGTAGATTGCAAAGGAGAGTATTCTACAAAGCTCAGTCATACATTATCAGCTTAAACTGTCGGTGAAATCGTTTCTAAGCACTATTCAAGTGTCAGGCAAGATTTTGTAAGCGTCCGGTTGTCATGGGACTTTGATAATCGAATGATCATGTTATGAAAAGCAGCTCGTCTACTGTTTGCAGAGATTCAAATGAAAGAATACGTACGTGGCTTTGTTCTGACATGTCGAATGGATTTTAGCAAACTTATGTCCAAACTGTTCAAATTGCGAATGTATTACTTGATATCAACTAGTTCGGTACAATTAAGTAAACCAATTATTTTAATCAATCTTATGGTCTACCATTTGAATTGTAAAATTAAAAAATTCTGCTTGATTTGTGATCGTGCATTCAGACACTCTTTGTCTGTCAATCAACCGTATTTTTTTACCAATCACAAATAAATAAATCTGAATTTCGTTTTTGTCAATTTCGCATGCGTAATTTTACAAATCAGATTCCAACTGAGTACATTCCCAGTGGGAATAGGTTTCGAATTTGCATACTACGTGTACAGACTCATTGCAATGATGGAGCCTTAAATACCACCGTCATTTAGGGGATAACTGCTATGACTACTAATTTAACTGTTAGTTTTATGATGCAAGAACATGTTTCATATACTGGAAGAGGTTTGAAGGAACTCTGCCAACGTGGTCTGAAAACCGTATCGTTTCTCAACATGGACTGGGATCACGTACTGTTTCACCTCAAATATCATATTCATCTAAAAAAGGTTGATTGAAGTGTGACACTATTTTTTACGCAAAAGTCTATAAAATACAAATCAGTAAAACAGAACAAAATGCAATACAGTACAATATGATACAATACCATGCAACACCGTTTCTACTTATGGTAGGAGGAGGTAGAATGTAGAACTGGTGCAACTGTGTAGAGTTTTCGATCTCGGCGAAATTCGAATGCATGCATGAGTGCAGCCCAGCTGATCTTCGAGGCAACGGGGTTTGGACATTTTTGTGCAACGATCAGTGATGATTCGCCCATATTGCCCAAGGACAAAGCATTCGGCCCGGTGAACATTTTGCAATTGGATTGTCCTAGTAGTATTACGTTATTAGCCATGCGGCATTCACGAGTTCGAATTCATGACGAG
>LUCM01000548.1:0-10134 GCA_008360955.1 Fasciolopsis buskii | reverse complement strand
CTAATAATACTACTATTACTACTGCAACTTATACTACTACTACTACCAGTTCTACTACTACTACTACTTTTACTTTTACTGCTACTACTACTACTACTACTACTACTACTACTACTACTACTACTATTACTACTACTACTATTACTACCAGTTCTACTACTACTATTACTACTAATACTGCTACTACTACTATTACTTCTACTATTAATATTAATACTACTACTACTGCTACTACCATTACTATGGCTACTACTACTACTACTACTGCTACTAATAATACTACTAATACACATACAACAACTATAACTACTACTACTTCTACTGCTACTACTGCTACTACTACTATTACAAATACTAGTACTACTACTACTGCTGCTACTACTACTACTGAAAATACTACTACTACTACTACTACTACTACTACCGCTACTAATACTTCTACTACTACTAATACTACTACTACCACTACTACTACTACTACTGCTACTACTACTACTACTACTGCTACTACTACTCTACGACTGCTACTTCTTCTGTCACAACTGCTAATACCACCAATGCTTCTGCTAATTTTACTACTACTAATTCTGATACTACTGCTTATACTAATAGTAATCCTCGAAATTCTACCACTACTACTACTGCTACTGCTACTTCCAATACTTCTAATGCTACTATTACGGCTAATAGTACTACGTGTTATTTTTCTGCTACTACTACTTGTACTACGAATACCATTAATACCACGACTATTGCTGCTAATACTGCTATTCCTAACGCAACTACCACTACCACCACTGATACCAATAATATTACTAGTACTACCAGTACTCCTACTAGTACTACTACTAATGCTACTGCTACTATTTCTAACACTATTGCTGCTACTATTACTGCGACTGCTAATATTACCACTTCAACTATTGCTGATAATACTACAGCTACTACTGCTACTCCTTTATATATTACTACTAATAATACTATTGCTACTACTGTCTTCACTGCTACTACTGTTTATATTACTGCTACTATTACTAATATTGCCTATACTATTGCTATTGCTACTACTGCTAATGCTTAGAATAATAATAATAGGATTTCTAATAATAATAATGCCATTACTAATGCTGATACTGGTAATTCTACTACTACTACTAGTACTAATGATGCGTACGAAGTAGCCAATTTTTGCATGTCATTTCCGAAGGCTTGGTTGTACTTATACTACGTGCAGAGGGCTGGGTTGGTGTGCGCTATTGGGCCATGGACGTGCAAATCATTGACGGAGAAGTGGAACAGGATGTGGTGAATATGAACAAACGGTTGAAAGCGTTCCCGGTAACGTAATGGCTAAGGCGTTCGACTCAAAATCGTTCGTTTCGGGTTCGAGTCCCAGTTCGGGCGTGGTCCATATGCACTGCTCATCATTCCTAACAAGGATGAAACAGCTGTACGGTGAGTGCTTGCATCCTTTCTTAATGCCCACTTGAGTGGTCATTTCACATAGCGAATTATTTGATGAGAACATATACTCGCCTACTAATAATACTACTAACACTAAAACTATTACTTGTAATACTACCACCACTAATACTACTGCTATCGTTAATGATGTTACTGCTAATACATCTACTACTGCTACTACTACTGCTACTACTACTACTGATACCTTGCGCCTTTCTTTGATTCTCTTCATTCTTTTCACTTTGCACTTTTCCTCTTTTTTTGCGCCCTTTTTTCGTCGCTCTCTTTCACTGTTCCCATTTTTCCCCTTTTCTCTTATTTCCCGTTCTTTCAATTTTTTGGTTATTCTTTCATCAGCTCTTTCGTCGTCACTGTTTTTCCTTCCTTTCTCCCTCTTTTTATGCACTTTTGCCTCATATTCTGTGTCTTTGTCTTCAGTCTTCTAATTTATTTTTCTTTCTCTTCCAAATTATTTTTAGCTGTGCTACTTATTCGGTGGAATTTCCGTATCGAACACTTCCTTGACGGCCTTTGTTACAGCCATAGATGTTCGCATTTCTTTTTCTGTAATGATTGTTTTGTGTCTTCTTGGTTTGGTCTACAGGGCGCACTTTATCATCCTTCCCTTTAGCACCTTTTATTCGATTGATCAGAACAACTATGTCTTGGTGCAAGGCTCACGCAATGAGGTAATTATGGTAGGGTTTTCATCTGCTATTTCTGGTTAGAAGACCTGGAGGTGGGCACCTTCCTTTAGAGTATTACTTGGACAAACAAATTGGTTTACTGTTGTCGTATGACTGACTTACGACGAATGACATGTCGAATCAACACAAAAAATATGAACTATACCCCAGAAATTTCAATAGTACTCGTCAATTAAGCCATATCGGAAATTTGATGTTGGATTATCGTATGGGCGAATTCGCCCTCAATGTATAACAAATTGCAAGTCATCGTGTTTTGAAAAAGGTTTCATGATGACAAACATGTAATGTATGAAGAACATGACTGGTAAAAGCTTCAGTGCATTCCTAAAATCATAGTACTGCAAGTCTTTAACTTACTTTTTTAAAATTACCGAAAATCTACGGTTAGTAAGTAATCCACGATATTTCTAACCACTGAACTTAGCCAAGTTCAGTGAATTACGTAGTTTGCTCAGGATTTTTCCTTTACTATTATTCAGTGGCGTGAGGTAGCAACCAAAACCAGAGGATATTAGTGCTAGGATGCTGTTCGCATAAGCTGAACTGATGTGTAAGCTTGAATGCGAGCGCTCCAACTACTAAGCATATGGCAACAGCTCTACTCTTACCATTTTCTATTATTTCCATAACCGGTGCGTGCATCACAAGATAATAATTTATTGATAGGGGCCATTATTAAATATATACAGTTACCGGTATTGCCCTCTGTGCCTAAGTCTGAACAAAACAATGGCAATGAACAATCAAACGAAAAAGGGTTTTATTTGTATGCATGGTTTGTGAAATCGGTACTGTTTTCTGTGCGTGCACGAGAAGGCCTGAGCCGAAGTTAGAAAAATTCAGAATGTTGACTGAATGAGCTAGAGTAAGCCTTGAAACCGCGAAGTGACTGTGATTAACAGGGGGCTAATTAGGTCCTCAAAATTTCACAGCGGTTCATTTTAACAGGATTAAAACTGGAGAGCAGATAGTGAAATATGTTCAGTTGTTTGAGCATAAGAAGAACGGGTTGAGAGAACAACTAGTTAAGAACAACGAAGTTATTTTCACCAAAGGCGTATTTCTCTGATGAGAAAGCTTAGAATAAAATTATTGTTTGTGCAGAACGATCAGGAATGAACTAGTCACCTGAATGAAATCAGAACAGCAAGGTCATAGAGATTAGACAAAATAACTTAATTGCTTGAAGAAATATCAGTCCGCTCATCGATCGACCAGCCGGCTAGCCTTGTTGATAGCAGAGAGAGAAAGAGAAGAGCGAGAAAATCTATAGGGTAAGTACATGAACCTAGATGTTTAAGGGAGGGATCGAGCCATTTATCGACCGTTTTCCACAAGTTTGCGCGATCTGCCGTTCGGAGCGAACGCCACAACGAAAGAATTGTCACTATGAGACCCTTTGAAATTCACACATTTGGAATTTAACAGCGTTACATACCTTGTTTCGGATTGTTTCATGGAATCATTGATCAACTGTTTCGTGCATTGTCCGTTACATGCAAATACTGCGGTTTTCGGTTTGTTAGTTTCCAATATCACAGATGTCTCGATCACTTCTTTCGATGACTCAGTTTTGGGACAGTGTACGGGAACAACTGTTTCAGATGCTGCCTTAGTGTTCGGTTTTGGCTCCCATAAGTCCCGTACACTTTTCATTTGCAAGCGACTTGTCGCTTGTGCCAATACCGGATCGTCCTCAGTTCCGGCTACCAGTGAGAAGGGATTTGAACGCCAAAAGCTATTCTGTTCCAAAAACTTCACTGTGCGTGTTATCTTCTCCAGCGATGGCACGGTCGTGTTTTTACTGCGTATTATTGCATCGAACACCGCAGCCTCGGAGTGGATGCGGGCCATGGCATCATCCAATAAATCTGGTTGATCTTTCCAAACACTTCTTGTTTTTGACTTCCAGCAAAACCGTTCCATCATTTCCACTACCGTGTTCATTTGGTAGACGAATCACCTGTATTAGACAGTCTTAATCTCACGCCACGATTAAACCGAATGACTGACTAGTTATTGATTTCCCTCATTCAAATCTCATCCACTGACCTTATCAGTAAGATATATCAACCGCTCTTTCTCATACTCTGCTGGATCGAACTGGATGTAAACATAGTTCAGCTACTACAATGTCACTAGCTGTCACTCATCGTCCATCTATTTTGAAAACCGTTCCTTATTTTACTACAGACGAGACTAATCAAGCAGCAATAGTATCTTATCGGTTTTACGTTCCGGACAAGGAAAATTTCCTCAAGCCATTCCATAAGACAAATGACCGACGACTTTTGCGCATTGCAAACATAACTAATTGCACTATAACTCTCTCCAGACTCGTACGAATACACCGTGGGGAGCGTATGCGAACGGTACGAGTTTCCGGACCCAGCAAATCTTCTGTGGAGTACTGTATAAGACAAATTGATGAAAGCTTTCCACACTTTTATGCTACGGCTTCTCTTCAACGATCTCTGGATGATCTTAAGTACCCTACAATTGACCAGATCGGGCGATACACAACCACGGAAAATGTTTCTACGGGAGACACAACCGAAATCGTCTACTATAAATTACGATTTTACATCCTATCCGGATGTCAAGTAGCGTATGAAAAATGGAAACGTGATCGTGTTGCATGTACCATTGAGAAAATGGACTGTCATCTGGTTGTTTCCCAACGTGATCACACTGACCTAGGCTTCGCGCGTCGATATGCCGTGATTTTAGGCCCAAAAAGACGTGACGTCATGCAAGCTTATAGACTGTTTCATACGAGCTTCATATCCAATTACTGGTAGAAATGAAGTTCTCAGGTGAATTTAAACAATAAAGAATCGATTTCATGATGCGTGTTGTTCGTAACTGTTGTTAAGGCAATCGTTCTTTCCCAGTTGCTGATTCTAAAGATTTAAGAATGAAGTATAGTTTAAGTTCATTCAGTTGGATGTATATGCGGCGAATAACGACTTGGAAAATGAAAACAACATCTAAATATTTAATAGTTGCAAATCACCTTGCATCAGTATGTTGCTGTGAATTTCAACTTCTTGTGAGCATCAGAGGCCGGCAAACTAAAGATATGGTAATTGTTCGGTTCATTTGCGGACTACCCTGCTATGTTAATTTTCCTCGAGTTACTAAGATTATTTTTCATGTGGACCCTGCTGATCATACTACACAAATGTATCTCCATATCTATGATCGAGTCTTCTATAATACGGCCTCCCAACAAGATAATTCGCTTACTTCTGTTAAATTTCGGTTCCACAGATCTATTTTACCCAATATGCATGTGAGAGCGGGCGATTGAAACGTGTGCATAAGAAACAGCGCATTGCAGAAGTGACATTTTCTATCAAACGGATTTAATGTCGGGCTTTGTGAAGCGAACCACTTCTAGCTCCGTTGATGGCTTGGTTTCTAAATTACATAGGTTGATTCAAAATGTGGTGACTTTGTGGCGGAGTTTTGGTTGGCTTTCGCCTTATGAAATAAGTAGTGAGCTTAGCCACTACACTAAACCTCTAGGGCGATCTCCATTTGAATACATTTGGCACATTACATACTCAGCGTGGCTAGCATTTTCTGTAGTTCTATACCGACAGACATGATGGATCAACCGAGTAATTGAGTACTCAGTCGGATATTATATATTCCATTGCATAATCAAAGGTTTACTTTCGACCAAATTTCGTTGAATGGATTATTAGTAAGGAGGCTCATACGTGTGGTTATCTACTAAATATTATAGAAGAAAATGAAGCAAAGTTTATATAAAACGTCACGATTTTTTGCATCATCGATACTCTCACAGGTTAACTTCTGGTTCAACTTAGGTGAAACCAAAAGCGGCGAAAGGAAAAAGACGAAAACTTGCACCGTATTGCAGGCTGACGCATTTGAGCTCGGCTAAAGTTCAGAAGGCGGCCTCAACTCGCTTTACCCTAATTTTCCCGAGACCCTCCATCCATGGGCCTGTAAATGCATAGTTCAGTTTAACCAACTTGCCTGGCGAAGTGAAAATCGAGGTCATTGTGTTCGGGGCCCGACCAAATCTAAATTACTCAGGTATCTCCGACTCAACATTTGCGCCTTCATGTGCAAATGTTGCACATGAAGGCGCAACATTTGCTAATATGGGGATTTTGTTTCCAAGTTTTCATGCTGCAAGCAAGCAAAATCCCCGTCTATGCATGTCTACGTCAGGGGGTGAGAAATTAAGGATTTTCATTTTGCTCTAGTTTCACATTGCTTCGGTTATCTTTGCGCATCCTGTAGTTTAATTCCATCCGGATTAATCAAGCCAGAAGCATCAAGATGGCCTCTGGCCCCTCAACACGGCTGTTCCGTTTACATCTCATAATAAACCAGCTTATATAGTTCCACACAAGATAGTGCTCATGCGCTGGTTGTCCCTGTATCTCGATCACATTGCCTGTTATTCGATATCTACTTAGAACGCTGCAACCGCTTGCCTCGGAGTTTGTCACATATCAGACCTCTTTCCTCGCTGGTTAATTATTGAGAATGTTTGGTCCCCCTTCCTGAATCCTAGTGTGCAGTCACTCAGGTCTTCTGCCCGTGCGTCGTTTACTTGACTAAGGCCGGGATTCTCAGAAAATCCTTTTGAAGCGCACTGACTGAAAAGCACTGGTCATTCATTAGGAATCCTTTGCATTTTGCTGGCAAGCATGTGTAGGGATTGCGAGGTGTGGTGGTCTCAAAGAGCTTACGAGACAAAATAAATGCCTCCATGGGAAACTCCAGCGAGCTGTTTCACTTTATCCGAACGAAACAATCTATGAAAATGAGGGTTCTCCTATCCACAACCTGCAGCAAGGTCTTGTACGCTGGGTGCAGCACTTTCAAGCCCAATTTGGCTGGCCCTCAGCGTCTGCGCCTCCTGCAGCAATTTCGACAACCGTCCAGTGGCCTGTTACAATAGATCCACCAACTGAGGCAGAAATCATCATCAAATCCAAGCCTCAGGATGTCCTAAAGCGCCGGTCTCCGATGGGCTTTCTCCTGCTCTATTTGGAGATGGAGAAATTGAACCGGTCAGAGAATTTAACGGTTTGTTCTCGGGAATCCGGTATTCCGAGAAATTCCCTTGTGAAGATAGTCGATCGTCGTCCCCATCTTCAAAATAATCTTGCGCAGTGGATAGGCTAATCTTGAAGGTATCAGTCTAATCCCAAGTGCATCGAATCTGCTTTCGTCCTTCCTTCTCCGCAGGTTGTACAACACGCGTGAAGAGCACATTCGTGCGGAACGGGCTGGGTTTTGTGCTGGTCGTAGGTACATCCGGGAAATCTTCACCTTTCGTCAGGTGTTAGAGCGCCGTCTTACTTTCTAAAGGCCATTGGTCTTCGTGCTCTTGGACATTTGAGCAGCCTTTGACTCTGTTGATAGGTCTGTATTGTGGTACCAGTTGTTAAAAAAGGAGTACCTGAGAAGTATGTGTCGGTCCTCAAAGGGTTGCACTGTCATACCTCAGGTCAAGTTAAGGCTTATGCCTACCTTTCTCCCCCCTTCGTCGTCTCCAATGGAGTACTGAAAGGTTGCCCTATATCCCCATTTCTATAAAACTTTGTCATAGAGGATGTTCTGCAGTACTCTTTTTCTGGTCTTTTAGAAAGTAGTGTCGATCTCCTTCCACGGAACTGAGTTTTCGACTTAGATCATGCCGATGATATCGCTTTGTTGAATGACAATGCACAGGCAATTCAACGCGCATTAGACCGCTTGGCGATTGAGGTCTCTTGGTGCGATATGTGCTTTGCACCCTCAAAATGCGATATATTTATATATATCGAGTGAGCAATGACGAGGTGCGTCGACAACCGTCGGGGGTAGACGGTCGTCCCCTGGCTAAGATAATCGCTCTACATCGCATTCGGTGGCTTGGACACGTGTTGTGCATGCCTGCCCTTTGTCTACCTTTTCATGCTCTTTCTACACGTGCTGGGCAACGCTGGAAGATGCAGCGCGGTGGTCAGACTATGAACGGGCGTTGAGGTATGAAGAAGTTAGCTTCGGGTTTGGCTTCGGTTGGGCTTCCCGTCTTGATGATTGGGTCTCAAGAAATGAGGACTGTTGTTGGTTGGAAACGCTGAGAGATATGGCTTAAAACCAAAGCTGTGGCAAAAACGCTGCAAGTTCCGTCTGTCGAACTCGTTTCCCTTTAACTAAACACTGAAAACAACAAAACAAATCACAAAATGTATATGGTGTAATCAAGCTAAATCAATTGCTTTGTCGCTGTTTAATACTTTGATTAGTAATAAAAAAAATAATAACATTGTTATTCTTCTTCTCTTATCCAGTTTATGTATAATTCGATTTATATGTTGTTATTTTAGCACCATGATTGTTTTCAAGCCAATATACCATATATATATATATAATTCATATATTATGTTTATAATATATAAGTAATATGTGCACATAAATATAATATATATATATGTATACACACATGCATATATTTATTCCAACATGTCTCTTGAAACTGGAACAGAGCGGCTTTGCACTTTTTGAACCGGCAAGTAGCCTATCAGATTTGATAGCAACTCGAATATTGGTCGTACGTGCAACATGCAGTGAAATGCCCAGTATAACCACGGAATTATTCTCGCGAAGAAAGTTTCTGTCGATGGCGAAGAGGTGCACTGCCTAGTTGTGTTTTGGTGTACCGTTGAGAGATAGATAAATAACTACGAATCCAAAAATTCGTCCGGTATTGTTAGAATAAGTGTTAATACGGTTTTGATGGCTGGGTGATCAATGCGTATGGGTGATTTTTGTAAAAATGTACGCAAATGTAGTAACTGTTGACACTTAACGTGATTATATTACAGTCAAAGAGGTTTGGTCAGTGAATTCTAAGTCTGGGTTCAGGAATCGACTCAGTGAAATTAGCTTCAAAATCGTTCAGAGGAAAATAGTAGTCGTATCAACTGAGGGGCTATCGGTGTTTCTTTCCATGTATGGTGAAATGGAGGAAATAGTCTGTGACCTTCAAACCCGAGTGAAATGGCCGAATATGATAGAAACTCAAAATTTACCACCAACTGCTAGGTATTCTTTGCGCTTGAATAGGTAGCTCTTATTTTCACAACTGCAACACTGACCGCCAGCATTCGGTTTCTGGATATAGTTCGGTGGGATTTTTACTCTATCAGTTTCATACCGTGTGTTGTTACCGAATGTCGACTTGGTTCTTTATATTTCACACGCTCGGTTCCAAGACAGATTTTAGCGAATTTTGGCAGGAAATTTATCTCATGTCTGAAGTCGTTAAACTCCTGAGATAAATTACTCCGTCGTGGAAGTTACCTCGGCTTTCTAAAATGAGGTGCATGGCCGCTTACAAAACAAGATATGCTAAGGATAAGGGTATCCATAATTTCCCCTGACACGCCTGATTTCAGGAAAATTTCCCCATGATAGACTGAACTTCTTGTGGCGTGGTTTTAGAAGGCAACTGGATAGCAGCGAAAACACATCGTCCTTTGATGTCGACATGTGGACGTAAAATTGTTATGTGATCCGGTTGCGTTGACTGAGTGACAGGAAAATGAGCCTAAATAGGACAATCAAGCAAGCCAGGAAAGAATGTTTTCACAAATCTCAATGTTTCGCAGTTAGATGCAAAGCTGAACCGGTCAACAATTGATGAGAAGGGGACAAACCACAAGGCAGTTTCAAGATCACCTGCATATAATGACAAAATGTTGCGTTCCTGTTTGTAGTCTGCCCATAAACCCTCCAGATGCATTGTGATGAGCATATCCATTTTCGAAAAAGAAACACCGCAAGCCAATAAGAGACAAGGCCCGCAGTCAATCAACCAGTGACGGTAAAGGTCAAGAGTGCGTAAGGCAGACGAAGAAAGGATATTGGTCTGCGTTCGCTGACCTACGTCTGTGCACATGCATCGCAGGTAACTGTCTCG
>LUCM01000547.1:163587-180585 GCA_008360955.1 Fasciolopsis buskii | reverse complement strand
CAGCGGTTTCCGAACTTCGTTTTTGAAGGCGATTTTAGACTGTTGGGGCAATAAATTCCACAAAGAGCAATATTTCACAATAAAACGTCGGAACATGGTTAGCTAATAAAAAGATTATTGTGGTGAGCATGGACCAAAGGTTCAGTTACCGCGAAGTATGGGAGTGAGTGGGAAAGCGCGGAAGATAAATCCACGGTATTTGCACGTCCGCCAGTTTGGAAGCCTTGGGCCTAGTGGCGGGCCAAGGGGAGGTCACCCCTGAAATGGTTACTACTACTACATTTACCCAGCGATCAGCGAGGGTTATGTCTCAGTGTTGCCTATATTACGCTAGTATACTAGGTTCTCTTGCGCCCTCAGATGTAGTGTTATGGGAAGCAAGGGCTAATAGAAATATGAGGATAGGATAGAATGTATTTAGAAATCGATGGTTGACTCTTACGAGATATGGGCGTCGGTCAACTGAAGGGCCTATGTGAAGCTTAGGTAAGCATTTAAGGCAGCAAAAGTAAAACCGGAGTGGTTCTGTATGCACCGAATGCTAATGGGAAGTATGTTCCGAAGCTTGGCATAAACGACAAAAGGTACGATCTTAAAGAGGATTTGGCGATTTCTGTATGGATGTTTAGGAACCTATGACGGAGAAATTACGGGCTGGCACGGGAGAATATAGGTGGGTCAGTGGAGAAGGAGCGCCTATTCAACAGGTTATGCAGAAAAGCCAGGTTAATTTCCGGTAGCCGTAGCCAAAGCGGCTCAGCTTTGAGGACTAGACAGCGTTACTTTTAATTCAGAGTCGTGCGACCAAACCTGTATTCTGCGTCTTGAGTGGGCCGGCCGTCTCTGAATAGTTTCAATGGGGATCCTATCCGACTTTGACATGTTGGAGTATATCAAAATGCCATACTCAAGGAGTGGTCGAACATGCGTATTATAACCGCTGAGGATGCTGTCGGATAATTTAAATGTGCAAAACGTTAGACTTACATTTCTCCTAGCTTTAGCCGACTGAATAACTACGATTGCTCCTGAGGAAATTTTTAGAGATGGTGGAGTAGTTGAAGACTTAAGTCACGGATTGTGGGTTTACATGCAGTATGAGATCCACGCAGCAAAATTGAATTTTTAGGTGGTATACACCTATATATGAGTATTTTGCTCTTATCGGCAGAGAGCTCCTCATCCAGGAAGTACACAGTCGTCGAAAACAGACAAATTGCCACAAATGTCCCTAACCGCAGTGCTAACTTCATTTGATTTAAGATGGTAAGCATATTTTTTTATGTCATCAGCAAACAGGAAAGGGACGCCGTCAAATATTAATCTTAGTGCATCATATAGTGTAACATTAAGATAGCGGCTATCCAAGTACGTCCTGCCCTTTATGACGCCACTAGTAACTGTCTTGAGATTGGAAGGGTAATGCCCTCAATGGTGGCCACCTGTGACCTTTGGGTTAGGTAAGCGGAGGAGCCGGGGTAGAAGAGGATCGGTGAGCCAATAGGAGCTACAACTGTGGATAAAAGACTGCGGATGAGGGGACACATGTATTCGGCTTTGATACATATCGAGGTAGAATAACTGGAGATGTTCATGCTGCTTCATTAATTTAAGTTTTTTCAGTAGAGCTCAAATATGTATACAGATAGTCCATTGAGGTGCGCAAAGAAGATAGATATGAACAAATCCGAATTGGTATGAGGGGCTAGGAATGTTTTGAAGGCGTCCAAGGCGGCCATCGATGATCGTGTGGCCTACCTAACCCTGGATATAATAGGCGTGTGGTTCGATGGGTGCAGCTAATGGTCATGCGATTCATGCAGAGACCCCCTTCTATATGGGTGAGAGGTTATTCACGTAAGGCCCTTTTGTGCTTTTTTCCCCCAAAAGTTGAACTCGGAACTACATTCAGAGTTCATTGAATGTTGTAAAGAGAATCAGCAGTAGCAAAGGTAGGTCAGGGCCATAACTAAGAACAGATGACGGAGGGATGCCATCAGGGCACGCCACCAGAAAACGGCGAGGGGCAACAAACGGCCTGACACATTCCCAGTGGTACTACGCCAAAAATATTTGGCCAGAAGCCAGCTTCCGGCGAAACCACCGCACGGAATCACACGGCCCCTGAAAGATAGATTCGAGTTTCAAGACTTTAGGGGTTGTCTTTCTGCAGCCAGCGAGAAGGCGGAACAATGTGAGGAACAATCAAAGATCACCCCAAACACGCTCTTTGCCCTGACCGCAAGAAGCCAAAAAGTTTGTCATTGGTTGTGTCAAATGTTTGTGGTTACTGCGGGTATACATGGGCGAAAATGTTAAGCCCGTGGAAGTCTAGAGGATGACGTTTGCCAATGGATAAGATGGCACAAGACGATGGAAGCAACACAAAAGTGGAGTTTGCGAGGGCGAGGAACCACTGGAGAACCTGTCGAACAGAAAGGTGGTGCCCCCGGTATTTTGCACCGGGTCAGGGATAGAGCGAGTTGACGGCTAGCCTGAGGACTAAAGCGAATATGCTGGCGCTCTACACAAAAGAACACAGATTCTAGGGCCGGGGGAGAGATTAGTTTGGGATGCTACCGGGGATTCTTCTGAAATATAGTGATGCAGAACGGATATAGTGACATGTTGAGATCAGCCGTGTTAACAAGGGAATCCGAGATAAACCTGAACGCCACAAATATGCCGACTCCTTTTGTCTAAATCGGTTGGCAAAATATGATAAGAGCCTCTGCCCGCTACTATAGAGGTCAAAATGCCATAAACTCTGTGGAACGGAAAATAACACGGCTGCTAGAAAATCCACTCGCCGACGCAAACGCGCTATAATTAGTTAGACACTTAAATCATCTGACTATTGCCTGAGTTACGGGAAACTGCAATAAAAGTGCAGCGGTAGGTATGTTCGGTAAAAGCCCAAGGATATTCAAAGGGAGATATGAGAATATGGTCAAGAATATAGCCGTCAATTCTCGACCTAGTTACCGCGACGTATGAAAATAAACTTTGAGGTTTGTGATGACGCTCGTCGTTAAGCCCAGGTGCACAGCTCATTATCGCTCTTGTTTTCCGATTAAAGCAAACAAACATCTGCCACAGAATTTTCCCTGAAATCGGATATGCAATAAGGAAGTATAGCGCAGATCTTCTGGAGTAGTTTTCCGTCGATGATGATGAGTCTGTACTAATTATTTATCAGAATGCATTTGAGGCATCTCGAGAGAAGAAAATGGTGAAGCGGCGTTTTGAATGCTAATGAAGCCCTGACGCAGCAAATGGAGGAATCACAAACCCTGGCAACACTAAGACCGATGGAATACAGAAGCCGGACAACAGGGACAAAATGAGCAGGAACGACCTAGTCAAGAGCAGTGAAAGGAAGCCCAAAGGGGTAATATTCCTATAAATTCACTGGAACGATTAAAATGGACTTGTTGGTGCTAAAGCTGAGCGAAACAATAGAGGCGCATGAGGGCAGCAGTAAGGCAAACGTTCTCAGTCATTACCCTAAAAATGTGCACCAGTTAGACGGGGATTATCAAACGTCTATGACCACTCAACCGCCACGACCAGGATTGCCTGTTAACAAGTGATGGTTGAAGAAACAACGAGTAATTGGAGGGTCACATTGGAACAAATGCATGGGTTTGTGCGGAATTCGCTCATAGGCCTGAAAACCATTAGCTACCGCAGTCTTCTATGTTTAATCCGTTTCACGTCTTCATGAAACAGTTCAAGAAGTTAGCGGCCATGGGAGCTATCCTAACAGGCAAACCTCGCAAACAAGAAAAACTACCGGACCGTTCACCCCACACGCATCCTTTGCGTTTGCCCCGAGGGGCTGGCAAGGGAACACGTGAGGCGCGCTCAATGAATTACTCACTCATGTGCAAAGCGGGACAGAGATTCACGAAGAAAACGTAACGTCTCCAAACTTCTGGGGCTCACGGATGAGGCCCGATGAAGGAAAAGCGGTAGGGGTGTGTCACTTCGACTCCATGGAGGCATTTGTTCCCGCGAGTGTTGAAGTCCATGAGTCGGTCTTTCTGGACCAAAGGCCCAAAGTTGTTTTGTGGCCGGCTTTTCTGACCAGTAGATTTTTTTACCTCAAGATAGGAAAAGAAGGTTCGGACATCCAGGTGTATCATTTGAAGTACCATGCGGGTTATTTTTCCGACCACCACTAATCCTGCATTACACAAACGATCTGGCAGAAAAGTGAGGTGAACAGTCCACCTCAACCTTCCAGAAGGTGGAGTTAAAGAATCCTTCAAAAACTGAGGTATTTTTCCCTGCATGATGTTTTGCGTCCGGCTTAAATCTTGAGTGCAAATATAGACGCTGTTTTTTAAACGAAAGAGGCTTACCTCGAGGTTATTCTTCGTCAAACCTCTAGAATGACAGGGATACAGAAGGGCAAGTCCAAAGCAAAACCTTGGATTGCATGAATCTGCGTACAGTTGAACAGCGTAGACTAAGGAGTGTTAGGAGGAGAAAGTCCAGGGCTCCACAAGGCTCAACAGAGTAGATCCTTACGGTGCCTTCGGTTGACCTGCCTCGGATAGAAAGCAATGCAAAGGTGTAGAACCGTGGAAGCACTGAAGAAGGCCTGCGGTTTCAAGCCTTGACGAATGCAAGGATTGCACCCGCCAAAGAATCCATTGTGGGCGACTTCAAATTACAGCTCATGAATTGCGAATTTGAAATGTGCATAACGGAGAGAAGGTAAGATGAGTATTTGGGATGGCTGCAACAAAATACCATGAGCCAACATATCAAGAAGTGGGGCTGAATGCACACCTTCCTTGATGTACTTCATGATCGTTGAAGCAGGAGACGGATATATGGCGGCTGCTTTGGGCAAGGGTGATGGCGTCGTCGTCGAATGCATTCATTGGGTGCGGCTTCCAATGATGGCGTCTGAGATGGGAAGTAGCTTGAAGATGAATATGTGGAGGCTTCGTAATAGAGCTTTATAGTAGTCACAATCTAATAACTAAACCAATGCGGGAAACCTGTGGCATGTGATGAAGGAGTGCTTGCTCATATTCCAGGAAGAGTTTGCGCCATTGAAGGAATGACGAAAAAGGCGGTGCAGTATAATGAAGACCGGACTGCACATGGCCACAAAACGCCAGGACCGAAGGTAACTTCCGCATCAAGCGTACGAGAGCAGTCTGGCATAGGCTCGGTACGTGAAGCATGTAAATGGGCTAAAAAGCAGTGCAAAAAGCCAGGCCTGTTTTCGAGGCTGGGTCAGCTAACTGCGCCAAAGGATAGCCAACAAAATCCTTTTATCTTTTGTCATTTACTTTTTGTATTATTGAAATAAGCGTCTACATCAATTTTCAATCAAGGCAAACTTAGCCAACGGGGGGCTTCCGAGAGCGAAGTTGACCTGCGACGGGAGGATTCCGACCTGCGAACTTCACGCTCAGACGCTTCAAAATTATCCGATTGGCCACCACTTAAATGAAGGCTTTCATAGAAAGTTAGTTCGTAAACTCTTGCCACCAGATATAGAGGAATTACAGGGAACAGGGAGTGATGTCCGTCTACATTCAGGGATTAAAAACTTTGGTAAATCAAATGACCCGGCGGGCTCTACTCAGCATTTATGAAGCCACTGGCTGAGTCTTGCCTGGGCCTAATAGCAAACTGCACAAGACAACCTCCAGCGGAGATATTTGCCACATGACTGAAAAGCTATTTACCAAAGTGACCGTGGGTGGAAAAGGCAATTGCACGCCTGTAAGCGCAACACACGTCCTCTGGAAAGTGTGGGGAATATTATCAAGGAACACGTGTTTGAGTCTCGGACGCAGCACCCTATTCTGTGCGCTGTTCAAGATGGATAACTGAAACAGAGACATTGCTGACAAACTTTTCATGTTTTTTAGACGAATTTGCTTGCAGACTATCTGAAGGCACGCAGTCGGAAGTGTGCTATCCGAAATTCAGTACGATGTTTGATCCGGTAAATCGTAGCCTTTGCCAGCCTTCGGCATAGGTGAAAGACTACGGAAGTGCACAGGTTAATTTTTAACTGATAGGACTATTCATGTCCGAGCAAGAGAGGCTAGATTGGACATAAGGATGATCACAGGTGCGGTAACTCAAGGCTCGACACACAGGTCACTGCTCTTTTGCTGTTCAGAAGTGAATCGGCCACTGTATTGAAGCCTTGTTGCTTTTTCCTAGCGGATGACGTGGTGATTTGGTCTTCTGGACGCGACGCACTATGCCAGGATAACGTCCGCGTGTTAACCCGGGAAAAACATGGAATTCACTGCTTGACATAAGACAAGGCCTCCTGATTTCCAGGAACCCAGAGGGCGGTATAGTCACGTACGTTGATCGTTATTTTGCAATGAACGCAACAATTAAATTAGAGTACCCTGGGATCCAAGTCGTCACATTTCAAATGGGGTTACCAGTGTGTTGCGGTTGCAAAGAAATCCTAGGGACGAATGTATAGGCTGAGATCAGCGTTGTCGTGCCGAATTGGGGTGGTTTGTTCCCTTGTGTACGGCGTTCGTTAGTGCATTCAGGATTGGTTCTCACCCTTCTAGTAAGATAAGGTTTGCTCTGAGAAACTGAAACAATTACTCCCAGGCATGACTGAGCGTCATAACAGAAGACCGATGAACAGATAGCGAGCGCCTTGGTCTTGTCCCTGCTAGAAAGTTGAAAGGATCGGGGTGATCCGGTTGAGATTTTCAAGGTAGTTAAAGGTCTAAGTGAGGTTCGTCCACGGACTTTTCTCCACAATGACCACAGCTCCATAACCTGGGAAAACAGAAAAAACTGGCGAGGCATCGCACTCGGCTGGCAGCTAGATCGAAATTCCTCAGTAAGAGACTGGCAAATGGGTGTAATAAGTTCGCTAGAGGAGCAGCTGAGAAGCATGCTCTCAAGACGTATAAGGTAGAATTAGATCGTAAGTTGGATGAAGTAGGTAAGTAGTTATGTGTACTTCAGATGCGGGTGTTTCTTTTGACATTACAAGCCTGTCTCGGATGCCCAATAAGTAATTGTTTTCTGCTGCCGGTGAGATAAACTTTTTTCTCCACCAATCCTTTGCAGCGGAAACGGGTTGCTGGGATGCCAAGCATAAACCGAAGAAAATGAAACTTGCAAAAGTGGATGCCAGCTTCCGCGCATATCATCAGAAGAACTCTGAATGATCTTTCGGCCCTTTAGGTCACTTCTGTCCTATGTAAATTGATTTGAAGTGAATTGACCGGAAATCTGAGTTGATCAGGACTGACCTTGAAAGGGGACAACAGATTGTTACCGTTTAGCGCGCCTTTTATGTTGTCACCGGCAGGCTTCTTTCCGTACCTTTCGTATCAATGTAGGACATGGATAGCCATATGCGTAAGAAGAAGCTCATAGAGCAAATACTCGAATGGAACTCCAGCAGATTGGACTTGTTTGAGCTATCCATACCCGATGAGGTATATGTTAATCTGTTCAATTATTTCCCCAGAATGGTGAATTCAACGGTGTCATGCGATTTTTCTATCAAGATGAAGAACGACGGTACCAAACAAAGTGTATCCGAGTTAGGAGTAGTGCGGTAACGTCAGAGGTGGTTGATGTCCTTCGGGAGAAATTTTTTCCGCTTGATACTTCTGCGCTAAATCGTAAATTCGGAATCTATGAGCATCATGCAAATGGCGGTAAGTGCGTTTGGTTGCTTTCGTTCTTCTATACCGTGGCCTCAGTGCAGGAGGCTCTCTTCTCATATTATCCGGCATTTGTACTCTGTTGGCACAATGCAGCTGTGGGACAAACTTAGGTGTAGAGTGGCTTACGTATACAATGATGCATGCGATAACTTCATTTAACGCAACCTGAGGGTGTGGTCTGCTTTTTTCCACGATTGCGAATGATAACGTTACCTATGTTCATGGTGGTCTGTTCCCGTATGCAAGGTTAGTGTTCTGACGACCAGTTCTTATACGCCCTTTGGGTTATTGGCTTCCTCCCCTAAGGCTTTTGATCGCTTGACGATGTTGGTTTTATATTCTTGGACATGTGCAGGCTGGCTCCTGTGGTATCTTTATGCAGTCTTTGAGTATTATTCCGTGCACCAGTCCCGATTGGGTCCCGGTAACGACATTCACAACCATTGTTTTAGTGGTTAGGCTTCAAACCCGATGCAAATAGATGAAAACAACGTGAAAAACTATCACGTCACAACACTTTTCCCGTACATTTTGCTTTCCACACATTTCCTACTTTTTGTGACGTGAATTTGGTAGTTGGATTCTCTGCGTTTTGTGGTCTGTTCCCACATTGGCAGCTGAAGGCAACCAAAAACAACACTCGTCTGTTATTGTACGCGTGACAATTGTCCGTGACCGGTAGTGGTGGTTCTTTTAAGGCTGAGCTCAGCTTTTTGGGTGAGCGGATTGCTCAGACGGCTTCATGATTCCCGCCCACAAGGATTCGGTTGGATCTTTTATATTTTTGCCGCTCCCTTGAGGGACTTCAGTTAGACTAAGCAGGATTTTGGAATTTGCCGCCCAAGAAGGTTTACTATTCAAACAATGTGTAACTTACGCTTGTCGCCTTTGCGCGAGATTGGTGGTCCGCAGAGGATTGATGCCCTATGGGGCAGCGTGCGACATCATGCCGGGTTGAACAAAGTTGCACAAAACTCCGAATTGCTTGTTTCGTTATACCGGTTTTTACCTATTAGACTTAGACGTCATAGACTTCTTAACTGTTACAAGTTAGAAAAGTGTGAAATCGTGTCAAAACCTCCAAAATGCGTTAGTGATAACATGCTTTGTTCTCAGAAGCCTGATAGCATACTCATAGACGGCTACCTGCTGGCTTCGAACCCTCTGCCGCAGCTGACACAATGAGATTTTGTTTGGTTCTGTGAGCCTAAGTTCCAGCCGGACAGAGCTGTGTGCCGTCTGATGCATTCCTGGGTTGTGATTGAGAAGAAGACTACTATTTCAGTAGTTAACCGTGAATAAGATGGACTGAGACTCACTGAAAGAGCATCGCGGTAGACGGCAAACCGTTATCGCACAGTTTGTTACTGTCTGACCTATTAAGATTCTGTATGGTTTTACGCCGCTCCAAAATTTGAGTTCATGGTTTCCGGTTTCCAACCCACCCTGCTCCGTGTAATGGGCCGTGGAAGCATGTGCCTTCCATTACAGCGAGGCGTAATGTCTATAATGAAGGAACTAAAAAGAACGTTTGGGGTGCGGTGGGTTTTTCTCTTGGCAGAAATTCTGTTTATGGAATACCACAACGGTCCGCTGGTGAGACCGGAACACCGAGGTAGGCTGCCAACTCACTTACTCGTCGCGGTGCTCCAGACGAGGAGCATAAGTTGCCCTACCGGCCACCGGATCGTCTGGAAAGATTCTGCAGCCTTTCAGATCGCAAAGGCTAAAGGCAAGTCCACCGTAGACCTGACAGATGGTTCCTAGATCAACCCGCGATAAAGCCAGCGATGAAATACCTTAGACTGCAAGTCTTCAGCTTTCATAGGTCCACTCTAGTCAGCAGCTACTCATCTACCCTACTTAGAGGTACCCTCAAAGAAAGCAGTCAGTTTGTTTGCCTCTTATGCAAACATTGCAGTTCAAATACAGCCAGCAGCACTTCTCAAAAATCGGACTACTTGTTGCACACAGCGGGGCCGAGCTACATCTTGATCTTAGCGGAAGGCATGAATGCTACTGTAGGTCGGCTCTCCGCAGGTTATGCGCATTTGAGTCTCCTTTGGTCTCGAACTGTCGTCCTCAAAAGGAGGGCTATCGTTGATGTTATGTTTATATCATTGATTGTCCTTCGCTAGTACTTGCCTCATCTTCGAATCACCGATAAGCTATCTGGCTCCCGCTGTTTTCGAGTCAGTAGTGGACCCAGGCTGTAGGCTTTGAAATAACACGCGGTGAATGACTGCGTGACTTGGATTTCATGATGGTCGCCTTTTGTGTGCGCGTGCGTTGCGTATTCAAAGTTACAGAACCGGACTTGGGTAGTTCCTAACTGGACTCTCAGCAGGAAGAAACTAATAGTTGTTCATCGTTTCAGTTATCTCGGCAGCTGATTCACGGAGGATGATAGCACTATAGTGAAGATAGGCGCGCGTATATTCCGTCACTATAAGACTGCCCATTGGTTTGATTTGAGGGAATAAATGCCACCATCATTCACCGGAATATTCAAGGTAGCTTATCTCAAACCCGAGATTCAGTCGTGTCTAAAAAGTCAATGGGCTGAGATCTGACTAAGTAGTCTGTTGGTTCTCCAAACTCGGGGGTTACCTTAAACCGGCAACTTTGTCAAAAAATGAGTGGCATAATAACAAATCCAAGCAGATGAGCTTCCATTCAGCCACTCGCCGCCGCCTTACAAACCAGATAATTTCATTCTGAACTCTGATCGTCCTCCTGCTTAGCGGCTTGATTCCCTAGCAATACGAGTTCACCATCCTCCATGGATCGCACAAGAATCAGTCAGTGCGCAGGATAAACAGGACCGCGTTGCTCATCATTTCGAGTAGAACAGCATGTATGTTACTGCTCGGTGCACCTGTGCTTAGGTAGCACTTCACCGTTTTGTGAGATCTTTGTATCAAAAGCTGTTTATGATTCCCAAGGATACTCATCTGCGATGCGAGGAGCGGTGATACGTTGCTCGCCCAGTTGCTTTCGGTATCCCTTTCCAATCTTCCGTTGCCTTAGCTGGCACTCTTGAAACTTTTAAGGTGTATTTATCCCGCGTCTCCCAAACAGGGATACAAATCAGCGTGCTGAAAATCACTACTCCTCTCCTGAATATAGCCTCTTTCATTTCACTCCTCACGTGTTAAGTGGCGAGGTTTTAAGAGCTCGTGTTCAGGCTGGCGATAGGATCACTCTGAGCCTGAGGACTGAGGGTGCATTATTAAATCAGTTTCCAGTCCACAGTCGTTTGTGTGCCGTTCGGTTGGACGGTTCTGTGCATGTCAACAGCAATCGACTGAAGCACCTCTGTCTGTTCGATACATTTGTATACTGCTGCTCTTCTGAGGCCAAAGACGTTCTCCCGGGACTCATCCTGATCACTGAAGTGTGCGTTCAGCGGACGTTGCGGTCGTTGTTGGTGGTTTTAACATCCAATTTGGATATTTTGGGGAAATGGAATGATAAATCCGAGGGCCATTCTCTATCCCAGCCGTTAGAACGGAAAACGGTGATCTACTCGAACAAGTTTGTTCGGATCAAATATCGATTCTGGCGAACACAAACTTTTGCCACAAGAAGCCACATGCTGGCACCTGCGTCCCCTTTGGCTCCGCTGCGTTGGACTCATTGATCACATTTCCTACGTTCATTGATGACGTGAGTAACTGGAAATTGTCGATCATTCACAACCGTAGACTCAGATCATGGTTTAGTCTGTATTCGCTTTTGCTTTTTGGATACTCCTTGGTCGCACCAACGAGAAAGCAATGCATCCTGCACAGCGGATTCCAGACGATAATGGCCGATCCAATCGGATCTTTCAATGTAGTTGTTGTCACAACGAAATACACAGTGTCCGAGCGAACTTTAGGAGGATTTCAAAGAAACATGGGATTTAGCAGCAGCTGGCACGCAAGACTCTAGCCTGTGTACTTCGAAAACCGTGGATATTCTTGGCTTCAATCGCTCCACTAAATGATCGCAGACCCGTAACTCCGGTTTTCACATATAGTGGAATGCCTCGGTCCCTGAGACATTCGATCATGAGCCTGAAAAATGATTGCAAGCGTCGATGGAGAGTTGAAAAGCTAGAACTGTCCCCAATTGATTTTGCCGACCAGTACTGTTGGTTCATCAAAAGTGATTTGAACCCTGTTAGGTCACTGAGTTATGGTCTGACCCAACATGGTATGATATTCCGAATTTCTGCTTATTTTCCGAGACTTTCTGATGCGAGTCATTCTATTCCGGTTGTTGGCTAAAACACCAAATCAGCACAATCATACGTAGGGATCGCGGGATTCCCTTCGACAGATGCACCTGACGGGGAGGTCGGCGAGGAAGTTCGAGCCCTAAGGCACCTCAAAGCGTTAGGCTCTGCTGGTCTCCTGTTAGCTCTTCAAAGACGATGGAACAGAGTTTATTAGAGAATTTCGGACTCTGTTCAATGGGCTCCTGTACTCTGCTCACCTGTCTTTTTGAGGGTAATCGACTGATGCCCCGTTTTTAAGAACCTAATTTCGGTAGCATTAAAGTTGCCAGCGTCGGTCATTCTTCTCAGATTGTACAACACTTGACGAACAAATTCCTGAGGGGCAGGGTGGATTTCGTGCCCGTTGCGATTGCGTGAATCAAATCTTCGACCTCGGGTAGATGTTACACCACCGTCATGCATTTCGAAGGCCGTTACTCATTATGTTCACAGATACTTGCGCTGTCCTCGACTCCATCGATAGGACTTCACTAAAAGATTGTTTGTCTAGGATTGGAGTACCTGAGGTGCAGGTGTCGGTCTTCAAGGGGTCATGCCGTCATACCTCCGATTAGATTCTTTCTTATAACCAGTTTTTATCATCTTTGGTCGTCTTCGGTGAAGTACAACAAAGCTACTCTGTATCCCCATTTCCTTCCAACTTTGCCGTAATGTTCTACAGAACGCTTTGTCCGCTGTAGTAGTCGCTGTAGGGAGTTATCGTACTCCTCCCATAGGTTAGTTTTCGCCTTTGTACCGGTCATATCGCCTCACTAAGCGACAACGCACGGGCCATTTAGCACTGATTCAGCTGCTTGGAAATCGAGGTATCCAGGTACGGCATGTTTTCCTTCTTGGAGGTACAAGTTCCTTCATGAATGATTGGCTGCCGAACGACTGTCTTCTTCGGCTGTTCCCAACAGCTACGAACAGAAATTATCCGAGAAACTAGGAACTCCGACGAGCTACAATGGAGACCATCAGAGGGATCGAATTAAGCAGGCTATGCATTTAGCAGTAGATTTCTCCTGTGGTCCTAGATCAAGCGGTCATCAAAGACACTGGATCTTGCTAGGGTCGCCGGGTCTAATGGAGCAAAAGCGCCAGCTCCCTAACTGCAAGGAGGTGAATAAGATATGTTGACAGTTGCAGCATCAACAGTCGATAAGCCTTAAGGATGACCATGAGAACTGTGGGTTAAGGTAGCCGAAGAGGTGGAAGTAGCGTCCGCTTCAGGTAACAGTCATGAACTGTTTGAGCACATACGAGACAGAGGTGGGCGGCGGACTTCGGTTAGCGAGGTCGTGTTCGATAGGAACGGTGATCTCATCCATGGTAGACAGCAAAGGTTGGACCGTTGGGCAGAGCACATCAGGGATCAGTTTAGCTGGCTACACGCTAACGTATTTAGTCCGACGTCTGCAGCTGCGAATCTCTTGGATGTGTCTGTCGACCCTCAGCAGAATTGGAAGTAGAATCGAATATTCAACTTCTGAATAGGGGAAAGCAGCCGGTCCCGACGAACTTCCCTCAGTTTTTTTCAAACCGTGTGGAGAAGCTCTGATGAGATCAATGACCTCCTTGCTTCGTGATATTTTGAACGAGGCGAGTATTCCGTTACCGTGGGGTGAATCATTGATTGTACCCATTTTCAAGAAGGGCACATGGAATGAGTGTAGCAATCATCGTGAGATTAGTTTAATTTCGATAGTTACTAAGGTCTTAGCTTTGATAATGCTGCATCGTTTGATGCGGATTCGCGAGAGTAACATCCGCGAACAGCAGGCCGGATTTCGGCCAGGTTGAAGTGGCACCGACCAAATATACATTCTTCGCCACACACACACCACCGACCTACGATCGTAGTCTTCCTCGACTTAAAAGGAGCTTTCGACTCAGTGGATCGACCAGCACTATTCAGTGCTCTCCACCGGAAGGGTATGCCAACGAAGTTCGTAAACCTGTTGGGAGCATTGTGCTCGCATACCCACGGTCGCGTTAGGGTATACGGTGAAGTGTCAAGTTCATTCGAAACGACTAGTGGCGTTCGACAAGGGTGTCTCATCTCTCCATTCTTGTTCAACTTCGTCATGGACGAGGTGATAGAAGATGCTTTAGGAGATCTCCGGGATCTAGGAGTCGAACTTATAAGTGGAGGGAAGCTGTGTGATCTAGATTACGCAATCGACGCTGTACCTGTTCGAGTCTGCGGACCATGCACAACGCACACTAGATAGACTGTCGAGATCGGTTGCTCGGTTTGGCATGTGCTTTGCACCTTCAAAGTGCAAAGTGGTGTTGCGGGACTGGACAACAGTAGTGCCGAACTTGGTGCTGAGCGAAGAGGAACTAACGAATGTGGACCGTTTCACCTACCTTGGTAACTGCTTGTCGAACGATGGTGGCTCGACAGTGGAGGTAAATGCGCGTATATCGAGCGCTCGAGCAGTTTACACTAATCTGAAGCACCTGTGGCGTCGGTCTGATATTTCACTGAGGTTGAAACGTCGTGTGCACTATGCCGCATTGCGCTCAGTTCTGTTTTACGGTTGCGAGACATGGATTATGTGTGTGGGAGATGTTCGTCGGTTGGAGGTTTTCGATCACCGATGTCTACCACGAAGGCGTGAGACATCTACTATACCAAAGTTCGCTGTACATCTTCTCATCCCACGTTGCCACATCATCTGTTGGCCTCTAGGTGATTTCTTTCATTCTTTGGGAGGAACACAAAATAGGGCGAGTGTTCGCCATACGCAGCACGCGACCCAGCCAACGTTGTCTATTAACTTTCATACGCTGAATCAAGCTATTCTCATAAGTGGCACCCAATACCAGATTCCTGACCTCAATATTACTCACCCTGTCACTCCATCCAATCCTTGCCATACTACGTATACCTGGTGTATGTCTGGTCGATGCAACCTCGACCTGGACAGAGTCCGGCCTGTTGTTCGCGGATATTACTCTCACGAATCGGTGTCAAACGGCGTAGACATTCGGTTGGAGACAGAAGAGACAAGTTGAATAAAGGGGAGGGGGTATTAAATGTAACGTGATTGTGAAAGTTTCGCGAACTTGTGTTTTCAGAGTCGGAGTTTAGAAATACACCGGCCACTCACGAGTCACGATCAGTTTTGTAGTTTGCATGTTGAGGTATGCAATTGAAAAGAGGACAATGATCTGTGGCGCCATCGAAAAAGAGTGGATTAGGTTAAAGATACTAGGTAAAAAATCATCAGTTAGTAAAAGGAAGAGAGCGGGCGCAAGTATTGAAACTTGGAGGAGGTTAGAATTTGGAGGAAATAGCTGGAGTTTGCTTGCTGAGGAAACCATCGTGTGAGAGCTCTGAAGAATCCGAGCGAGTGCTGTTTTTCCAGAAGATCTTCATGCTAAACTCGATCGAAACCCTTAGAAACATCGAGGGAGATCAGTTGTGTTTCCCCGTGGTTATCTAGTGAAACCTACCAGTAATGTCGGACGAGGACCAGATCACCGGTTGAATAAAATCGGAATCCACACGTACTATCGCTCAGCCGTCGGAGATGGCAGTTTTAAGTACCTTCGAAATGGCGTATTTTAAATAATTAAACGATAGTTGTTCGGATCAAAAGGATCACCGCATTTGGTAAGTGGGAAAATGACGGCGTCGGAAAGTTCGAAAGTTTAAGAGAAAAAGAGAAGGGGCTACGTTAAAGAGGAGCCAGCTTGGGTCAGACATTTTAAGAAATTTGGGGCCGAAATGCATGCCTTGGGGTGGTGTAGGGTTTTAGTGGGTGAAATTAACGGGCAATGTAATAACTCAAGGTCCCTTTAATCAACAAGGGATGCGATAATAGGGGAATGGATGGAAATGAGGATACGTTTGAGAGTAAGAGCACAGTCGCCAGATCGGTCAGGTTTACATGTGTGAAAGTCCATTAGTTGAGATAAATCATCAACAATTGCTCGGCTTCGCGCCCCACGACCGAAATGTTGGGAGATTTGATTCCAAGCTATATACATTTAAATACACGTACATATATATATATATATATATCTCACCAGAATCGAATCTGTAGCATCAGGGGTGTGCATGGAAGCTCTTCGTCGAAGAGTCCACAGAAGAATCACAATTGTGATTCGTTGATAATTCTTTTTCGGTTGGGCTGAGCCAACCTTGGGAACGCAGACAGAATGCTGCAGAATATACGTATGTATATGTAGAAGCAGGAGGTAGTATTTGGATGCGTAGACAGAATTTGCCCGGGAGCACACGACCGGTTTCGCGGTTATTGTCGCTCGTCAGGTATGCGTACCCGATGCTCTCTTGTCCAAACATCCACATACTTGTACACTTCGTTCCTAAGGTTGGCTCAGCCCAGCCGACAAAGAATTATCAACGAATCACAGTTGTGATTCTTCTGTGGACTCCTCGACGAAGAGCTTCCATGCACACTCCTGATGCTACAGATTCGATTCTGGTGAGATATATATATATATATGTACGTGTATTTAAATGTATATAGCTTGGAATCAAATCTCCCAACATTTCGGTCGTGGGGCGCGAAGCCGAGCAATTGTTGATGATTTATCTCAACTAATGGACTTTCACACATGTAAACCTGACCGATCTGGCGACTGTGCTCTTACTCTCAAACGTATCCTCATTTCCATCCATTCCCCTATTATCGCATCCCTTGTTGATTAAAGGGACCTTGAGTTATTACATTGCCCGTTAATTTCACCCACTAAAACCCTACACCACCCCAAGGCATGCATTTCGGCCCCAAATTTCTTAAAATGTCTGACCCAAGCTGGCTCCTCTTTAACGTAGCCCCTTCTCTTTTTCTCTTAAACTTTCGAACTTTCCGACGCCGTCATTTTCCCACTTACCAAATGCGGTGATCCTTTTGATCCGAACAACTATCGTTTAATTATTTAAAATACGCCATTTCGAAGGTACTTAAAACTGCCATCTCCGACGGCTGAGCGATAGTACGTGTGGATTCCGATTTTATTCAACCGGTGATCTGGTCCTCGTCCGACATTACTGGTAGG
>LUCM01000547.1:97475-163577 GCA_008360955.1 Fasciolopsis buskii | reverse complement strand
TATATATATATATATATATATATATATTGGGGCCAACTGAAATCAGGCGTGAAAGGAAATTGACATTTTGTCCACCGCTGTCGTATTTTGTAACCAAACTGCAACTACCCATCCCTCTCTCTAAACCCATCGGTAGGGCTCCCATAGAGTATTATATCCAGGCTCAATCGCGGTTCGAAAAAAAGTCGCTGAACGTTTTAGATTTCGCGGATTGCAAAACGCATATTCAATATTCGAAAAGAAACGGACTCATGGCTGTTCTCGCTCTATCTCAGGAGGCTTAACACTGATTTTCCAGGTAACTGATATTCTTCTTGATACCATTTCAGGAGGACTTGGACTCACGTACTGCTGGGTCACAAGATGAAACTAAACGTTTCGTTCTTGACTGATATCTAGGATGCACTTTTAGTAACATCAGTGTAGGGGTGGGGAAAAACCATAGAGGTGTAGATTAAGAAGAGCTTTAAGGTGGTTTTTTACTTTAAATAGGAAGACAATTTAGCGTGTTGGTAAGAGTGAATCGTAGAGTTTTACTTTAGGCATTGCACATCAAGTGGAATGTACAGACCGTAATCGTAACTCACTGTGAGTGCGGGGTAAGTATTATACCCTTTTTCCTTCCAGGGGAAACCAAACAACTGTAGCGTAGTGCACCCAGATCAATATTAGTACGCTGGCACTCATGCAGAAAGAAGTAGTATTAAAACTAGCAGAGGCTCGTGAGGTTAAAATAAAAAGGACCACACGGGGTATATAACAGAGCAAACAAAAAAAATCTGCTCATGTAATAGATGTACCTGGTTCGGGGGTTCGCGACTGAAATCTGTAACTGCGATGAGCGGTGCTTCATGGTGATCAGCGAAAGGGATTGGCTCCATCCATTAGTTACAAGACTACTTTTGTGCATACCATTTTCTGGACTCTTCGCCCCGTGCTAGCAATACCTTTTAACCCAGTAGCATTGTGCAGCTCCAGTGGTATGCTACCCTGTATTTCTCTCTCACGATTATCTTGTCTAGGTTTGTGCATCAGGCAAAATACCCGAGGCTTCATTTGTCTCTCCCGATTGACACACTCTCTTCACAACTTGCTTGCACTGTTGGCACGTCCATTCTGGCTATTTATGTTGCGTAAAATCTCCATTGTGTTGAGTTTGTTCCACTCCACTTGACTTGCGGCCTTCTTTGACACAACACGTTCAATTTCATACATTATTCTCTCTCCGCAGCTGCCCAGTAGGTAAAGGGTAAGAGCAAGAAGGGCGTGGTACGATCGTTTCCAAACTATGCATCTGAAATCTGGTAAATACAACTTTTTGTCTGTTACCGTGCGCATCGCCGATAACCCTTTAAGATGCTATACAGTCGCCATGTGTTGCCCGTCCTTATACGAGTTATGGCAACTCCGTGTACTCACCAGGGTATCTTACCTGGTCTTAATGAAGGGCAAGTATCAATAAGGGCGACCAAATGGATCTTTATGTTACTGTATCCTTCGGTTTCTGGCTGAAATCTTGGGCTCCACTGGACTCTGTGTGCGGCCTTTCTTAAATTCCCATATATGTCTTGCTATTACAGAGTTGGTTTACACGAGATCCTCCCACGCGACCTTCCGTTATATGACAGAGTGCCGCAGACATCGGTATGTTTCAGGTTCTATGTAGTTTTTCAGGTCTAAGACCTGATGGCTTTTCGTTGTTATTCGGTACTGTCAGATGATAGTAAAAACCAGATCAAGTTAATGGAAGTTTCGCGATTCTAAAGGACGGACCGAAGTGAACTGATATTCCCGCTATATTGCGCGATATATTTCCGGAATAATTTCGCTCTATTTCACTACGGTGCACGTTATTGAATGACTGGGAATTATGGCGCTTGCATGTCTGCATAATAATTCAGTATCCGAAAATACGATTGTACAAGTTCAGTAACGGTTCGCAACCCAAGACCAAAAACAATTCGAACTCAGCTGTTCATCCTGCCCAAGCTTCAAGAAACAAGTGTGCCGGTTCGCCAGTCGTTTAACGGCGATACTCTCAGCATGGTATAAATGAGAGAAAAGACAGGTGGACACTTGAACACGTTCGTGAATCTGTAGTCACGCTTACTGCGGGCGACACGTTCCGGATGGTAATGCTCCAGGATGAAATCATAGTAAACAGAAAAGATGCCCTCATTCAACTTTCAGTCACTTTTTGCGATCGATCTCGTTCGTGATATCGTATATATCACCGGGGACCTAATCGATTTCAGTCACTCGAACAAGCACTAAGTTTGGTTGTACTGATTTGGCTGGAATATGTATTATGCATGCACCGGTTTGACCCGCTCTTTATAATCTGCTTTCTAAGGCGGATAATGGTTACAAATAGATTAATATGACCAGTGCATTACCCGACGGAAGGTTAGGAAAACTAGCCGATGAACTGTCCCTAGTAGGTCAACTTAAATTATCTGGTTAGCTCCCGCGAGATCCCCCAACGCCATAGTTGGAGACTTCAGGCGATTTGACTGTGCGTTGTTGGTGACCTTTTTCATCCAAAGTATTTGCGTCGCCCTATAGACCATGTTTTTCATGAGCTCTTGTTTGTTCTTTCAGTATTATTCGATGACATGAACTAACAGCCAAAAGTGGAGCATATTTGTGCGGGGTTAATGGTCTTCCAAAGGGAACTGAACGAATCGAGCAAAAACAAACAAAAATGACCATATTCGTCTCAATTACCGAACGACAGTCGCTACTGTTTACAGGCATTTTCTTAGGTTAGACAAAGACAAAACGTTGTGGTGGCAGTGGAAAGCTTCTTAGATCTAATCTCCCCAGGTTTCCTTCGTGACCCACCGTAATGATCAGGTTATAGTACTGTTGAATGCTTACAACTTTACAAACGTTATGTGGACCGCATCCTTATTTGACAGTATCTCCATGGGGTATTATCCTAGTCCCAAAACAATCAAAATGATCTCATCCGTCATCGCATGTTGCACAGCACGCCTGCAGGGCAAACTCGTGAGGAACAGTTAAGATCCATCGCTGGTCGTCGACACATCGGTCAGATTTTCACCCTCTGCTCTAAAGACCGTTTTACTTCCCAAAGACCAACGATCATCGTGTTCTCGGATATTTGCACATCCTTTGGCTACGTTGATAGGTCTGCTCGAGGTATTGTTTGTTGAGGATGGAGTACTTGAGAAGTATGTGTCGATCCTCAGTGTTATACCTCATATCTCAGATCGGGTCATGGATTATAGCCAACCTTCGTCACCCTTCATCGTCTCTAGTGGAGTACGACAAGACTGAACTATATCGCCGTTTCTTTTCAATTTGTCTTATAGGATGTCCTACAGAACGCTTTATCCGGTCTTTTAGACGGTGGGGTTGAATTCCTCTCAGAGGTAGAGTTATTGACTTAGAGTATGCCGATGATGTCGCCTTGCTGAGTGACAATGCGCACACAACTCTGCTTGGCAACTGAGGTTCCTAGTTATGGTATGTACGTTGCACCTACAAATAGCAAGACACTTCTTCAAGACTGGCAGGAGCCTGTCCCTGCACTCACCTTTTATGATGATCGGTTAGAGGTAGTCAATAGCTTCAAACACCTCGGCAGCCTGATCACACCTAGCAAAGACGTTGGAGAAGAGGTTTCATAATGAACTGCGAAAGCCAAAGCGGCTGTAAATGAGATAATCGCTGTACATCGTCTTCAGTGGCTTGGACATGTATTGTGTATGCCTGCCCATTGTCTACTTTTTCGTGCTCTTTTTGCGCGTGCTGGGCAAGGCTAGAAGAAACGACGTGGTGGTCAAGCTACGACTTAATGTGGAGGTTTGAAGAAATTAGCTTCGGTTTCGACCTCAGTTGGTGCTTCCAGCCTTGGTGGTTGGGGCTGAAGAGATGAGGAGACGCCGAGAGATATGGCTTAGAACTGGCATTATTGGCGCGAATGCCGTGTGGCCGGTCTGGAGAACTCATCCTTCTTAAAAATTATCCGGGAATATCAGAAAAATCACAAAATGTATACGACGAAAACACAAGAAAAAAGATTTGGTTTATAATGGTTCATTATCTCTTGCCCTCTCACTGTCTATCTTCTGTGAAATTCTATTTACATTTTGCTGCGTTGACATCATGCTTGTTTCCAAGTCGGTGTATGATATATATATATATATGTATATAGCATATCTCTGAGGAATGGCGTTCATAGTGGATGCGCTCAGTAGTATTGATTTTTATTTAGGTATTCATATCGCAGTGGAAGCGGAGTCTGATAATGCGCTATATTTACTGGCATTCAGATGATCACCGGAAATGGTTGAGCAGTCATTGGATCCATTTATCGAATGGACACTTGCGCTTGTCGGTATTTGTATTTCGATGGCTTTCTGTTGCTGTGTCACTAACTTGATCTAGCGGGGAAAGTCATCAAAAAATTTGCGCCGCAGACCATACTAATTATGGACTACGGCAAGTAAAGGAAGCTTTGATTGCGAATGCTTACCCGGGCGCTTTTAATCATGGGCATAATAAACCTAAAATCAAATAAGATTACTTTGGCAGAAAATTTCACCTCCCATTCAGAGGCGATGATATCAACTGCTCTTTCGAATGGCGACTCAGGTCAACGGTTTCTTAAACTCATCATGCAGATAATCTCATAATTGTTTATCAGGAAACGCTGATTCCCACATCACCAGCGAAATAAAGTTTATTTCCATACACTAAATTTAGTATGATCCAATTCCATTCCTAACAGAGTGGTAGTTGCCTAACCAGGCGGCAAGGCATATTCTACACCACCACTTCGCAGCGTAGTCAAGATCAACTCAGAATCTTGGCAGCAAAGCTGAAGGCTGTGAAATCCGGTTGTTCATCATTTTTTGGTGATGCAACACCGGACCTACCGGGAATTTGCGTCCGGGGTTATTTGCACACCATACAACACATAAGTACTAGGGTTTGACGAAGCTGTCAACAGATGGAATTATTTGTGAACCTTGTATTGTATTTGCTATTTGCGGACATTCCCTTATTACGGGTGCAGCGCTGCATTCTTTGCATCATTCTGTCATATGCATCATGTTGAGATGCAACAAACTCGTCCCGGACCTAAATCGCGCAACATTGCGACACTGGTTTTTCTCTTGATTCCCCAGATACTCGGAAAATTTTCTCTCTTGGTAGTTAATTATCGGTTCACCCTTGTGACCTCAATTTCCCCTTCTTCCCCACTTTGTTGTTTTCCCAATCCACGCGTACCCTGGTTCTTGTGCAGTGCGTCGTCTGACAAATGATGAGCATCCACTGCTTGTTCAGCTTAACTGGAGCAAACTGGATCGAGAGGGCAAATTTTTATTGAAATTAGAAACGACAGTGAATGAGCAGACCCAGGTTAGTTTAGACGTTTTTCTTCGTTCGTTTTCCCCATTTTCATGGACACCCGCTGTCTTGGCTGCAGAGCTGGACGAATTGTTGTAGAATGATACTTGAATGTACTTTCTCCTGATTTCTTCAAAACCCAATATTGTTTCCACAGCCGAATAGCTATGCTGTCCCTAACTACTTTCTACTCATTCACTCACCGTTTTTCATCCGTTTTTGTTTGCTAGTAAGCACCTTTATTGGATGGCAGTCGAAAATAATATATATGCACACGATATTAATTGGCGCGCGAAATGAATTGAACGGAATAACCGAAAAGAGTTTATTACTCACAATAACCGACATAGTGCACACTAATCATCCATAATATTTCATTTTTATGATCGGTTTCTGTGATAAGTCAGCAGCTTGCTGTTCAACACCTCTCCAAAAATGTTTTGTTCCAGCGATGTGGCCATCGTGCGAGGATTCCCACCTTATATCTTCGCATTCTGCGAACAACCTACGCCGATTGTAGTTGCATGTCAGTTACCGTTTAGAAATCTGAAAGCTTATTTTATCTCGTCTTACCGTTGTTTTAACCTTTACAGGCGCTCACTGAAATGAAATGAATTAGAAACGAAAGTGGTTTTCAGCAGCTGTGTGCTATTTTTCGTTCCGTTCCCCTTTTTGCGGGCGACATTTCGCTCGTTTACGGAGTCAAAATTAATTGCCCTATGAAATTGGGCCATAGCTTGTTCACTTAAGCGGGCTAAACCACCAAAAAAAAACGCCAGTCTGGTGCACTGTTTCTTTCATTTGTGGGTTTGTTGTTGGATTCACTCATCAAAGTAGAAAATCTTCACGAAAAGAAAAATAAACAGTTAGACCAGGTCACCATTCACCATTTCCAACTTTCTGGCCTCGTGGTAGTCGATCTTCTGGAAGCTGACCATTCCCTATGACCAACTCCTTTTTTTCAAATTGCGTTTTGTTTGCTGTGAGAATAGCTTAGTCGTTTAAATCGGATGCTAGCTACGGTTGCCTATGCATTTCTGCCTCAGTTACCGCCTTCAAATGTATGACCATTTGTAAACGAAACTATTTGAGGCTCACGCACCCGTGATACGCTTTAACCGACACCTCAGCTGTTGTACATCGAGTACGGTTGTCTTGTATTAGGGTTTCGGAAACTATTTATTTTCTTCCGTAAATATAATTAGGGATATCTACAGGTTAATTGTCGATAGTTAGTCTTGCAGCGAAATAATTACCTCATGATTTAGCAGTGGCTTCTTGCGATGACAATCGGTCAGACAAACTTTACCACTTGCTAGGTAAATTATCTCTCTTCGATTGATGGTCATGGTGGTCCAGTGAATCACGTTTTCATCTCCTTGACATTGCGAAATTTCTAGTCTCACTAGTTAAATTAGTCATAAAACCGCCTGCTATCACCCACCTCGTTACTACACTGCAACACTCATGACCGTGTATCGTTCCGTTCCATTCTAATGATTGCCTTTTTTCCGGAATAATCCTGCGGGGCTTTGGGGTGGGGAGCTCTGGGATACATCTCTTCCGCCACACTCCCACAGAAGTTATGGCTTTATTAGTTCCTCTAATCTGGACCTCACCAGTGTTGGGATTGGCCCCAAGCCAATTTGTATCTAATTACGACTTTTCATATTATTACTTCTTGATATTTCGTTCGTAGCGCAACTAAAAGCGATTTGCCACTTGTTTTTCATTTTTCTCCGGGTAAAAGTGGGGCTCCAGGAAAAAAACTTATTATTTTGGCGCGATTTCATCCGAATATTTTGCGATCCCATGTTCGCATTTGATTTAATGAACCCGCCCATCAGTTGTGATACTAATTAGCCCTCGATGAATCGTACTGATGTTAATTTCTGACAACGAACGACCATTAGAATGGGGTGGTCATGATCATCCCCGAAGTATTCCTTCCAACATTTATTTGATAGCATTATTCATGACATTCCATTTGTGTTTACTCTTTTCATTAAGTTCGATTCGTGATTGTTTTTCCCCGGTATTAGTATTGTTTCAAAAGTCTCCGACCTTGTATTTTGGTCACGGAAAGAAGAAATTTCTACGGTTACAAACCGTAAAGTCCACAGAATACACCACCGCCCTCGAGTATTGCGGTTACTTATTTCACGCTACTGGCACAGCGCGCTATCCTACGTTCTTTCACTATTACTTACATTTCCCCTCAGGAACTAATGCCAGTTTGCACGTTGCTCTGAGCGAGTGATTTTGTTAGCTGCTTTCGCGACTTGCTCTGGTACGGTATGAATCATTTAAACATGCCCTTCGCTTCAGGTTTCCGTTCGATCAGAGACTACACTTGACTGGTTCTGTTTTTTCTCTGCATCTTTTCTCCCGTATTTGCCTCAAACTGTTTTTCTTCCCTCTCGGTTTGTCTGTCCGTCCGTCCTTTGCCCCCTCGGATTTCTGTCACGCACCTACACACACACACACACGCACACACACAGATACATGCACATACGGGAATCCCATTCATTATCAATGCCATAAACTGTTTTACGGTACAACTAGTGGCAATCGTGCTTGTGCACCCTTCTAGTTGCTTACCTTTATCATTGGATTGTTGTATATATTTGCACGTAGTTTTCAACACGCGCTTGTCCGTTCGCTCGTACTAATACAAGTTCACATACAAGTACCCGTAAATCAACCGATCCTTGTGCCTGACACTGTGATGGTGGGGCTAGGCAATCAGTTTTCGGTGTCCACCCGACTCGGATACACGGTGCTGTCAACGGTTTCCCGCGAAATCATTCACGTGGTAAATTGCCAGTGTCGCTCACTGCGTTGAGTAAGTGTCTGTGCACACCCAGTGGGAGACTATCTGCAACCGAATTGACCGAATTTGTTATTCATTATCATTCAGAACAATCCGAACGATGTCAACTTGCACCAAACATTCGGCTTCCTAATGACGGCTTTTATTCGAAAAGGGCTAGTTGTTTTCAAACGTGCAACTTTAAAAAGTCAGGTTACATTAAATTGGTGAGATTTATGATCGCTTAGGGATCAAGCTAGACGAATCCTATTAAGCCTTTATAAAATGGTACCAAAAACTACTTCTAGAATGAGATATCTTATTCCAACAAATATTCGAAATTAGTGATATAAAAATCCACGGATCCAATATAATGATGAAATGCGATTCGGTATTTTTGGAAAATACTCAGCAGTTCTAAATATTTGCAGTGGTCAATCTCGATAAAGTAGGAGCCACTCATGAACGCCACCCACATGGCTGCTTTGGCTCAGTTAGGGTTTCAAAGGGAAAGGTTCTCTATCATTTCAAATTAAGGTTACCCGCCAAAATTGCGCAACGTTGCAAGTAATAGGTTCGTGCCTTACTGGAAACGGTGGACACTATTGTCCAGTCGTTTTTCTACTCCATTTGTTGAATGGAAATGTCTACTAATAAGCCTGGTGCTTCATATCCCGGAAGTTGTTTATCGCTGTTGGCGCTTACGTTTGCTATCATTGAGATTTCAGAGGTCATTTCAAAGAATTCCTGTTGTTAGGCATGTGCATTGGTAATTGTAGTTCGGTTCATTTTTTATCCAACTAGTCAGTCATTGATCGGGATACCTCTTGTAGTTGCCCATCGATTTTACATCGAGAACGCTACTGGTGGCAGCCCTTAGTTATATACTTTGTTCATTCCAACAGAGGGTCGCGCGACTTCGAGACGGCATTAAAAGACAGGTTTTATAGGTTGTGTCAAACTACTTTCCTTTTTCATCCGGATCGCTATGCCGTCTAAAATTTTGCAGTTTTCACGTCAGTATTTGGATTCTCTAGCTGTGTTTTTCATTCTCCTGAAGAGGGTAGACACAATTATGAAATCTCAACTTTTCACTAGCACCTAGAAGCTACAAACCTCAGGCTTCTGTTACATTGATCGGGTACAAGATCATTGTTCGAGGGACACATTTCTATAGCCGCGATGAGCGGGCGTTGCGTCTTACTCGTCCAACGTACAGATAACGGGGATAAGCTTCTCCAGCCTTGCAGACTATCGATTACTCATCCGCTTTGCATCGCAGAGCGACATGGTACTCTAACTTCACAGTTAATACACGTCAGGTCGATGATATCTCAGTTAACTATTGCTGGCGCGGTTCTGTCCAAAACTGTAGGTCCTACTGGTCTACACATGTACAGTTGAATCATTCAGTTATTTTAAAATGATTTTCGCTGCAACCCAGTGGTCACGGGTGCGTGGTAGTCAGTAGACAATGTAGCAGCGGGAAATGAGAAGATGTATATTGAACTTGCTTAAGGTATGGGTCTCAGATCTCCTAGGTTGGAGTCCAGAAGATCTGTATACCAGTTGGCTGAAGACACCAGAGGATATGGCTGCAAACCATAAAAGTGGCGATCGCCTTATCACGTTCCGTCGAATTAAACTAATTAAAAAGTGCGTTTGTGCAGTTCGACCATATTTTGTGAGTTGGCCACGCCAGTACCCGTTTTGTTACGACCCGACTCGCTGCCACCTTATATGTCCATTCTCTCGATGACGACGTGTAACCTGGTGAGAAACGGCTTAGTCAATGGGGCTTATTTTGCTTTTTAACGCTGAACGATGGTGGTTGGTGATAGCCTTGAGACCAGCGAAAAACGGTCTACAGAATGATCTTGATTAATGCTATTCCTCTGCTCCCTCTCCGCAATCATATGTAACTGTGTACACAAAGTTTTAACCTCATAAATCAATTTATTATGATTTTTAGAGAATATTGGTTGTGGTTAGTGTCTGTGGGTGTGTACTTCTTGTTCATAACTGTCAGTGTGATGCGTAACATTAGGACTCGGGTTTTCAGAAACTGCGTGAGATATATTTGAACTTTTCCCAGTTCTTTTTAGTTTTCGTGTTTATGCTAAAAATTGGTGGTCTTAACTGGGAAGAACAGATACTTTTTTATTTAATAGCCAGATAGGTATTTCATTAGCAGGTTCTTGCGAAATACCCAAATATTCCTTTTCGGGTTACAGCACTGGGGATTCAAGTGGACGTTTTCCTGCTGTGCTCCATCTCTATGTATTGATTTGATTTCCACTGAGGAGATCTCGCATTGAGCTTTCAAATGATATCAAATTGGCTTCTGTTGAGCTTTTTGTTCGTGATTGATGGTATCCTTAAAGATAGTTCTTCTGTCGTTGCATGTTAATTTTCTGATCATTCTACTTCGGTTTGGACAGCGGGTTAGTATCTGACGGACACTGGAGTCATGGATTCCTATGGATAGCCGGTGAAGTAGAGGGGGATTTCTGTTTTTGAACGCAGAAAATGCCAATACAATCTCCGTTATCGATATTCTACACCTCTCAAGTCTGGTTGAAAAACGTCCTTAATTTTCGACTTTTAGTAGAATGTGGTTGTTTTATATTCATCTGCTGCGCCTAGGTGAGCAACGGGATTGTCAAGAAGGCAACGTCCAATGGTGCAGCGCATGGCTCAAGTCCGTCGGAATCAGCCACTAACAGGATTCGTCGAAGGTGGTCTGTTCGGAAGGAAAAACATGAGCATGAAGTTCCTTCCGGAAATCGTCCTAAGCGTAATCCACTGGGATGTGCTGCTGCTGTACAGAATTGGACCAAGGAACGTCTGGACGGCCATCATCATCATCATCGAGCTGCAAATGCAACCGAACATGGTCTCACATGTCTGCCTGCCGGTGGAATCAAATTTCATAATCCTGGATCTCCTTCGAACATAGATGCGCATCGTGGAGCTTCCAGAGCTAATGCAGCCCGCCCCGAATCTCCGCCAGATTCGAGTTTTACACGAACCATCTGTAACCCGGAAGCTTTAATGCGACGGAAACGCCAGCGCACCTTAGAAGCCAAGTTACACCAAATCCTACAACACGGTGGTCCTGATATCGGTATGTCTCCATTCCTTTTGCAATCGTTGTTACATCCGGTTGCTTGTGATTTCATTGACTATGTCTGATTTGAATGCAGGTGAGGGACATTTGTCTGGATATTGTCAAATCACATATGCAGACTAAACCTTTTTATGGTAAAGTGTACTTTTTCTGGTCCTTGAGATCTGTTTCACCGTCATTCAATCGATGATACCGAAAATTGCCTCATTCTCACCCGTCGATTCTATATCTTCGTCCATAGGTTGTTTTTTCCAAAACTGAAGAGATCTTGCTGTTCAATTGTGGTATCTATGTGTCCAGTCGGCTGATACGTACGAAAGACTAGTGGTGTGAGATTGTAGGAGATCGTGTTTAGTAAATCCATCAGAATACATTTTAGCCATGTCTACTTTTTGTGTTGAACTAATAAATCCCACATATCTGTTCCTAAGAACAAGATGAATCTGGTAGTTCACTGAGAATATGAGTAGAACATGAATAGAAATGTTAGCTCATGGAGTCGCCTCCCCGTGCTTGAAGCATATGAAACATCTATCTACTTTCGGTTTTCATGCAGGTGGAACTTTGAAAATCTACGGGGGACAAATTTGCCCGGAACTGCCGTACAAAACGCTGCTTTTATCCATCTCGGACACTGTTGCAGACGTGATTCGTCAAAGTTTGGACAAATACGGGTTCGAAGAGGCAGATCCAGACGCTTACTGCCTGGTTATGCGAACACGCACCTCGGCGGAAATGACTGCCGGTCTTGGAGGTGTCGAGGAGATTTTGGCAGATACCGATTGTCCATTGGGACATTTGTTCTCTTCCGCCCCGGAGGCTGGTGCTGTGGTCACATTTGAAGTAAGCCGATCAAATAGAGCACATGGATCAACTCGACCGTTAGCTGTCATTTAGATTATGAGGGTACTGAAACTTTTAGGTGGTATCTGGAACCGGTTATCGTGGTTACAGGAAGCTGTTACTATCATATCGGCTTACGCGATTCGCAACTGCACATGCTATGATAATCAAATCAGCTCGGTTTAGTTCTCACAATCATTAGCTTCGCGTTGTTATGTTCTATTTTTTGACTGTGGCTTGCTGACTTGAAGCGTTGACTACGATGGGCTACAATGTAAATTGTTGGACATTAGCAGCATTAGTATTACTATTAATGTAACAAGATGGATTGAAAGTTGTTGTCGAAATGATGCAATCAGCTGAGTATGGCAAATACAGAGAGAGACCTTACAACTCAATCCTTATCTGTACCACCTGGTTGACTAAAAAATTCTTCCAAGCGGATCACATTTGTCTTATCCTGGAACTTCAGCAGCCTAATTGTCTCTTGGTTTAGGTCTTCACACCTGTCTTATCAACGGTCACGCTCATGTGACCGTTGTCATTAAGGGTATGATAAATCTCTTTAATTTTGAATCCTGTTTGTGTATATATCGCAAATCTGTGTATAAATCATCTGCCATCCAGACACTGAATGAGAAAAAAGGATGAATAAGAATCAGTACAGAATTCATGGAATATGTTGACTTCTTCATTCTCCATTTTCAAATCATTGATTATCCACTGGGATCCATGGTTCACTAATTGGCTCGATGCCTCCCGGTTGCCCAAACTGAAATAGCTGGTTGCTTTTAGTGTCCCTGTCCCGGACCTTTAACCGGAGAGCCTGACTTACAAACCAGCACAACGGTCTGAGGGTTTCCACTAACGCGTTACGAGCCCGGGAGGAAGAACAAAGTGACATTTACTCTCAGCAATTTGAGGTATGCATTACTAAGGTCTCATCATCAATAGATGATGGGAATCAATGGGTCCGCCGCTACCTTTCAGTAATTTTTTGGCCATTTTGACGTGGCGTCCAGGAACTCTACTATGAAATTGCTCTTACCTCATGCTACAGGGAATATTAGAATATCTATGTCAGTATCCAATGCTTAGGTGGCTCATTGACGTATCACGTCGGGGCTTGATTAGAAGCATGATTCAGACCGTGGAGTTTTATACGAAACACACCCTGGATGTGTTTTCACTCGATCTACGTCAAATGGAAGGAAATCCGCTCTATTCAATGTAATTCTGGTAGAGTAAAACAGAGATTCTTTCGGGGGCACTATCATTTCTTTATATTTACTTTCTTAGAATGAATGGAATATCTCCGTTATCGCCAGGACAGTCTTCTCTTCATTCGTGGTGCATTCTCTTTCGTGGCCCTTGTAAGGTTTATCTCATTTTATTCGTGTAAGAGTAAATAATGAGAATAGGAAAACGCGGTAACTTTTTAGAATTGCCTTCTAGAAATATCCACTTTGTAGGTGCTTTTAGAGGTCATTGCAGGCCATGCATCCATCAATAAAATTAACAGATCGTTTGATTAAGGCGCTCAACACTTGTCGCTGTTGCGCAAGATATTCTTTGCATTATTGAAGACAAATACACACGTATCAGTTATTAAGCTTCTACAAGAACCATCCAAAATAATTAATAGGTTCCATACACAAAATCTTTTTCACGACAATACGGCGCTTGGGAACTGAAAAAGTATGAAGAGAAGTACCTTTTTAAGGTGTTTCGGTGAACTGGAGGTTTAGTGATTTTCATGTAAGAGACGTTACACAGAATGCAAAAAGGCATGAATGAAAGTGCGCAAGGCTGCTCAAATCAAAAGCCTTCACAATCCCTCATAAGCCAATCAAAACCGAAACTACAATTCAGACGATATAATAGAAGAAATGGTATCTACACACCAAATTGCAAGGATTGTGGTAAATGTTACCGGAAGAAAAGTTGTCACGCGAAAAGGCCAACACAAATTTCCGACAGGGAGACACTATCTCCTTTCCTCAGTGTCCGCCAAGGATTAAAAAAGGCACTCGTTCACTGTGAATAAAGTTGACATTCTAGATCAAACAAAAAGAAAACTTTCAGTGCAATTCCTAGAAGCATGGCATTCATCGGCATACTCAATCAACGGATGGATCGACGTGAACCACGTGCGCGGCCTCCCACTGCTCAAGAGGTTGAAGTTACTCCAGAGACGGCCAAACATCCATCGTCTAAATTCCTCCTGCGAACTTAACTAATGTCAACACAAATTTTTGACTCGGTTATGGAATGCTGAATAAATCAAACTCGAAAAACACGAACCAGTGAAGTAAATTCGCGCAGTTGGTGACAAATGGAAATTTCCAGAGTCTCGTTATAAGAATTTGGATAAAAGAGAGAAACCTAGTAACGTTACCAGTTCAAAGTCACCTCCATGGTGGCTTCTCAAATTCAGGTTTCTTAGCTCAGGAACATTGCGAACCCAAGGCGGGACAACGGAACAATTTCAAGGTCAAGTTGATTAATGACAGTGATTAAGGACATATCTGAGAGAAAATTACTACACATACCGTCGATCACAGAGGTCACTGCTAATATGCCGACGATGTAACGTTTATGATCTAGCCACCAAGCTCAGGGATCTCAATGTTGTGGCTACCTTTTTCTCCAGCCTTTGCTGTTACACGGTATGGATGGTTTTGCCGAAAATTATTTTCAGATCCGTGTCTCCCACCAACTACAGTTTTCGAATGCTCCAGTTTTGCACAGAAAACTCATTTTTTCCTCTATAGCAAAATTCGAAACCCCCATGCCAAACAACGAATGATAGGAGATAATGATCCCATTATCGAGAAGTGCGAGTGCAAGCGCATTATTTCCAATCACTGGTGTTTTGACCTGAGTGTCCTCACTAACGAGTACATCCAAAACCACCGCGGATTAATTGCATAGAAAATTGGAACATATTATTGTATCCCTGATATTCGGCGTGGTGGAAAACTACAAAGGATTCCAACATGTCAAGCTACGTACATGTCTAATCTTCGGCAGAACACTTTTTTGCACAAACTATGGCCTGGAATGATCATGATATAGATGCAAGATAGCGACTATGCGATCACCGTCCTGATGTTTCACATTTTGCACTTCTTCGTTCGAAACTTATTGTACGGGGCTTCCTCTTTCTTGAGATATTGCACATTTTGAAAGAAAATTTGTTATAATCGTTATTTTGTTGTTGCTGACGCCAGACTTCCAAAGCGTTCGTGGCGAAATCTAAAAGAAATTCGATAATCAGGATAATAACATTCATTAGCTAGTTGTTCGTTTTTAAAAAAACTACAAGAGAAAACATAGGCACATTCATGATCTAGTTGTGTAAACTTTCACACCCACGGTTCTCCATTGCGGTGTGATAATACAAGTGGTTAATTACCGCAGTGGTTCATCTGTTCTCCTGAAAGAGGGCCTACAGTATTGATTTAAAAGCGCTGACAACTGGGTCATGTCACGTTGACATGGTCCCTTATGAGTGTGCGTGTGTATCCCTTTTAATGTCAACTGGAGCACCGGGACATTTTCAGTTTGTCATATGGAGACCCATTGTGATCTGCACTTTTTATCTGTTGTCGTCTCTCTTGGACACTGCGACATTTTTCTGATAAAGTTATGAAAACCTCGTGGATTCCAATTCTGTGTGAGATAAAGGGTGAATTCGGTTTCCTGTCATCAACGGCCGTTACACCTAGACTGGAACACAACTCCATTGTTCGCTTTTGTGAACTGCATTTTTAGGCTAGATTTGTTTTACTGACTGGCTACGCACACCTTCACTTCACCTTGGTTTTGCATTTTAACTTCTTGAATTTTGCTCAGCATTCTTTTGGAATTTTCGGAAGGGAATTCTCGTCTTTGTTGACTCGCCAAGACACGGATGCACCCGGTGATCTAAAGTTTGTCACTGAGCAATTATTCATAAACTGGGTTCTTGTCACCATAACATAAGGTACACAAACATGTTTACCAGTCCTTAGTGCGCAGCCAACAACTGTCTCCGTCCGGCTAATATCCTTTCTGATGACACTGTTGGTTGGATCATTACTCATCATTATTTACTTTAATGCCGCCACCATGTAGTGGTGGTCACTGAAGTGCAGTAACTCAAATCGTTGTTTTTGATTGAGGATCAACGAACACTTCCTTCGCTGAAAATTTTGCGTCTTCTATATCTTTCTGGGGTTATGAACAGACAGTCTAGGGACTAACGGTTTGTCGAACTTTGTTGTTTTTTTACTAAAGCTCCCTGATTTCCTTAACCAAAACAAGGCACTCGAGTTCAACTCTTAATGCCACGCTAATCAGCAAACAGAATAGTAAGAAGTTTTTTCACTAAATGATTTTTCTAGGTACGCAACCGAATCATAATATTTCACACGTTCTCACTGTAGAGCAGGTGTCAGCATTGTTTTCGCTCGTTGACAGGGTTCATCATTCATTTATTCCGATCGTACATTAAGTGTGGTTTCTTAGGTCTCTTATTCACCCAATTTCTTTCGAGAAATGCTTGGGTTGTTACACCACAAATTCTAATCTTCGTTGACTTCATTGTTTCTCTCCACCAAATTTGGTCGAATAAGTTAAAACTTTCAGAAATTTATCTTGAAACAAATAAAAGAAATAATTATTTCTAGGGGGTAAGTTTCTTCATATTCAGTCCACAGGATTGGTCAGATATACAGTCGTCGACTTTACTTTTGAATTTTTCGCTGTTTTTCACAGTCACGTTTATTAACTTCTTTGTTATGTTCATAATGTCATCTCTCCTAGATTCGCTGCGAACTGACGCGCGTCATATCCATGTTAACGGTTTCTTCCCGAAGGATGGCTTCGGGTTCGACATCACCATCGCACACAAAAACCGGTGATTAAATTGCACGCTTCCATGAATTCGCATGCAATCGCTGTATGTAGTAATTGAATAGTTAAGCTAGGTGAAGTCGTGGTTCGGTTCATTGTAATGTGGAATCCGGTTACGCTTGATATGTTCACAATCATTTCTGCCAGCCTAGGTTTTACGATCACTAACCTTGCACCACCATGCTCTGGTTTTGGCTGATATATCATGACGAAGACAGTGGAAGGTCAATTACAAAATAACTAGTTGAACAACTGTAGGGGAAGAAAGGTCTAGAGTGTATGAACGCCGCTGATTGCATTACTGAGCCACCTACGGTTTCCAATCAACAATTGGGATTCATGCGGACCTCAAACCTGTAGCGCAGATGCACCTACAAGAGCCAGTCCACTGGTTAAAGTTATCATGCTTTTTTCTCGTCTCATCGACTGGACATCTCGACCCATCCTCCAACCATTATCTGTCTCAGAGCACGACGCACAGCGTTGGGTCCGTTCTCTAGTCCTGGGCTAAACGTCTGCCAGTCACTTCGGTCTGCTCATATTCAGCGCCTTTTCTAAGTATTAGACTCTAACCTTTGAGTTACTGGTAAAATTGCCCCACCATATTCTATCAATAATGCGAAGGCAGCAGTATTCAAGCATCAGAAGTCTTCGCATAGCTCTTGCTCTCAACGACCATGTTTCTTAGCCATGTGGAGCAGACCTGATCTCACTGCCGCTGGGTAAACTCGACCTTTGATCGATAACCGGATGTCACGCTGACGTCACAGATGCCTCAAATTGGTGCATGTCAGTCGAAGCTGCTATGTGCGCCAAAACACTTGATTCGACATACTACCACAAGGTGGCATGCAACTATCCAAATAATTAAATGTCTGCTGCACCCAATTCCTTTCTCCAAGAGTGCGGTTCAATTTTGAGTTTGAGCTTTCTAAGGAGACTGGTAACTACCCGGGTTGGTTCAGTTGTAGACATAAACCAATATCCACTATGGCCGTGGGCCAACCAAACTGCTCCTTAAAGTGTTCCGTTCAAAGTGCCAGCCTATGATCCTGAAAATACATCAGCATGCCATCGAATTCTCTAATCACCTAGCTTACGCTTGGCTTCCGTGGACCAACGTTCCTTATCGGTCGGTAAAGGTTGTGCCTATTTCCGATAGCCGCAATCTTTTCCATTTTTCTACCTATCCGCCTCTTCTCCCATTCATTTCTCAGATTCCCGTTCACTTGATTCCTCAGGGATTGGGCGCCTCACTATACGGGGCATTTGAGTGTCGGATCTGCAAACACCCAACAGAACAGATGACCACGAGGATATCCATCGTAGCATGGTTCACTTAGGCAGTTGCCGCCGAATACAGGACTTCTTTGATTTGACTCCAGTATTAGCTTAGATTCGGGCATATCGTTGTAATAAAAGCTGCTTTAAAAGCTCGGGCTAGAACTGAGGTTGGCTATTATCGTCAGGAATCCGCTGTGCGGGACGCGTTGTTTTCTCGTTGGTGCGACCAAAGACTATCCAAAAAACAAGCGAATACAGACTAAACCATGATATGAGTCCACGGTTGTTTTCCCGCGCCATTGATGAACGTTGGAAATGTGATCAATGAGTCCAACGCAGCGGAGCCAAAGGGGACGCAGGTGCCCCTACGTGGCTTTTTGTGGCAAAAGTTTGTGTTCGCCAGAATCGATATTTGATCGGAACAAACTTGGACGAGTAGATCGCCGTTTTCCGTTCTAACGGCTGGGATAGAGAATGGCTGTCGGATGTATCATATATACAATCTCTTCATTTTTTTGTTCTTATAGTTCTTTTATTCCTGTGGTTCTCCTTCGGTGCACTAGTGAGATCTTTTGCAGTTGGAAAACAGTCTTTCATGTGACCAACTGTTCTTTATATTTTCACGTTCTATCGAAACAGCTTCGTCAGCGGCCGCCACATCTGCTGAAACGACGCCCGTTTTCAGAGACCTCGTCTGCTAGTGGCACCCCATACTGGAATGTATCCCATCCGTTGGCAACAGATCCGTTCAAACCTGCTGTGCGTGTGGCGCACACAGTACCCGATTTGGATGCTGTATTCGCTTGTCTGATCGAAGTAGAGGGAAGCGATACGAACGTATGCACAGGAAATGTATTTCCCTTACCTGTGCACAAAGGACAGGTGGGTTCTCTTTTCCTCTACGATTCCTCCCTCCTGTGAGCTTAACGTATGCAATTCATGAGATGTTTCTTTTTGTCGACACTTCATTCAGCTCGCTTCCGGGTTGTCTGGAGTTACACTTGTCTTGCCTATATCATGTGCCACAATTAATGAATTGGGAACAGTTTCCAATTAAAGCGTATCGTTTTCAGTGGTGTTCGGTGCGGGGAAGACTAAATCGATGCTCGTCGTTTGTCTTTTTTCTCTTTATGTTCTCTTCAAAGGAAACATGAAGTGGATCAATGAAACATTTACATCGCTAGAATGTACCCCGATCGTCATCAAACTTTTGATTTCAAACATCTTACAATCAAGGCCCTATCATGTGGAGTTTATAATGCGTCCAACTGGGGAGCAATTTATGACGGGATTGAAATAATTTGAGTTTGCCCCTCTGGACCATTGAAATAGCTATTGCGCAACAGGATTTTCACTTGTTCTTACTCATTTAATGTCTAAAATCACGAAAACTCAGTTGGTAGTGGGTTTTTTTACAAAAATTTTCCATGCGTGTGTATCGTAGTTGTTGCGTGCGCTGTAGTCCGATAAGGGACACTCCAGGGGCCTTGGGGGAGCCGGTAACCGTTACCTTGAGACTTAAATTGACATATAACCGCATACAACCCCATCAGGTGAGGTGTGGTGACGAGCCTGACGATAGCGATTTGCCATCTACCACCAAATCACTTTTGGTGGATCAGGGTCGCCGTTTTGGGGCGACAGACGCTTAATCAATTCGACTTTCGTCGGTCAGGCAAACTAAGACCACGTATTGGCTCATCTAGTTTGTGTAGTCAAACCATTGTTGTTTCGTCGCGCCTCGGCGGTGGCCATTTGGACTGTGTCTGCCATCCCGAAATGTGTACTTGGGAAGCGAACTGGCGGCGTTCTCTGAAGTTCTAGGATGAATTTCGCTGTTTCATGTCTCTAGAGTCTCAGGTACAATCAACTTTCTCACCGTTCCACCTGTATTTCCGCCTGTTAGGTTAACATTGTGAATAAACAAGTTAACTGTCGTGAACTCATCGACACGAAACCAAGTCTATCCAGATGGAGAATCGCTCCTATTTTCTAATAACAAATTGTCAGAAAAAAACTGCACTGTTGGCGAAAGCAGGTCTTTCGTGATCTACCGAAGTTACATCCTTTCGGAAGCTAATGCATCTGGAACCTATTATATTCCTTCTTTTCGTCCAGTTACATTGTTTTGTCTTAGCATCTTTGTATTCTATAAAGAAACCGATGCACTGCTGCGTTTCGAAACACTGGGTCAATTGTACCACAATTGGGATTCGGTAGTGCTGTCAATTGAGATGTCTAATTGATTATCATCGTCTGTTCCATTCCATTTTTGCTTGTGCCGTTCTGCCTTAAAAATAGTTTTCCTGCGAATCCGTTGTTAATCCAACAACCGAACCAGAAAACTTCAGGCCAGTTCTGTTTAGATCCTGCCCGCCCACGTAGATTTGTTTTCCACCTGTGGAGAATGCTCGATACTATCCCAGTAGCTGTTGTGGCCCTAGGAGCCACCGGAGCAGCTGGACACGCGAGGTGTTGCGTGTGTGCGAGAAAGAACGAGAGAGTTTGGTTCCTAATTTGTCTATATTTCCTTCTCTCTGTCGCACTCATACATGCGCACACATCCAACGAGGTCGCCATTAAAAGGACGGCTCACTTTGCAAAAGTTAGATGTTGACATTTGCATTTCCTGTATTATACACGATCCAGGCAAAAGTGCCTCAATAACAAAAAGTGAACAGCTTGATCGAAAAGGATGCTGTTTCTCCTATTTTGCTTTTTATTCAAAAGAGGATGATCATAATAAAAGTCAATTTCTTCGTCGGGCTCTAGGGTAACTAGATTTTTCGAGCGCCACAATCAGTCGAATGTTCATCTTTTATCCAGGTGCTTTGTAAACTGATTGCCGCCAACCAACCTGCATTTGTGTTCGCCGTTCACATTTGCATAGGGCGTTCCGTTACGGCCTGGTAGAAAGTTGAGCCTATCTCTCAAGTGTTGTTTAGATGTTTCGTTGCATGTGCTCGTTTGCACTCACGCATGTTCGCCGCTTATGTACTTCACTTCAGATTTTTCTTCTCCTTGGTTAGGTTGCACAGACTTGGATAAGTCAACACAGATATCGTAGTAGTTTACCTTTGAAGTCCCTGAGCTGATAGACGTGACGAAATGCAGTGGATGCGGGTTGGAGTCGAGTGTCTGAGAGTGCTAAATATGTTCATTGTCACAGTTTACTTTGATGGTATTGCTTATCATGTAATGCGATCACTAAGCTCACCGTTGAACACCGTGCATGCAGCTGTTTCGTGTAGCCTTTTGAAAACTCCTGGCTGCAAGCGTCCACTGTCCCTGGCCAGAGCTTGAACTCCAGATCAGAGGTTATTGATCGAATGTCGGAACCCCACCGGTCTTCAGGTTATTCACGAAACCTTCGTGCACCTAGGCTGTCCGTCATGAAAATCGACGGTTTGAACGCAGATTTGCTCCCCTAATAAACGTGTGTCGTATCGCGCACGGTAAGACCGTCATTGACCAGTCAGGATAGTCCTGTTACCAAAACGTTTGAATCAGAATTGTCCATCTTGTATTAAAGCCTCAGTCAATGTGGAGGCTATTTTCGCTGCTGATCATTTCTAACGAAGTTGAAACAGTTGGACACGATTTTCACCTTTGAGCTGGCTGTTGATGAAAAATTTCATTCCAAAATGCGTCTTTTTGACAATATGTCAAATTGAGGGAGTATTTTTTTGCTCTCCTAGATACTTGTATTGGGTTTCGCATCATTCAGGCACAAAGAAGATAACCAACAGCAAACTGAGCTCGTTTTCAATAAAATCGTCACGGCTAATACGTACGTAAAATAACCAATACCTGTCTATTAGATGCGATTTAATAGCCATAAAATTATTTGTAGCGTTAGGTGTAAAATATTGGGATGGCAAGGGTTTTTTGTTTTGTGGCTCGATGAAGACCAGCGAAACGATGATCATGTGAATGTGACATTCAGTTCGGTTTCAGTATGCACAACTACTAGCCTTGCACCAACATGCTCTGGTTTAGGTTGATTCCTTGTAGCATCATCTACCCAAAGAAAAAGAACGAGGAATAATGAAAGACTGATTATCAAATACTAATTTATGGAGCTATACAGAAGAAGATGGGCTTAGAATACAAGAACGCCGCTGAATGCGGCACTTATTGTCTCCAACCATCGCTTTGGAGGGTCTCGTGGACCCTAACTGCATCCGCGCGAGCCAGTCCACGGGTTATGGTTTTCATACTTTTTTACTGTCGTTGACCGGCCACCCTGAACCATCCTTCAACCATTACCTGCCTCGCAGTATAGCGCACAACGAACCAATTGTTTTGTGGGCATGTACAAGGCATACCGCAACCACCTTCCTTCATTCCGATTCAATGAATCGGCGTTCGGGTTCAGTTAAGTCTCTAGGTCGGTTTTGTCTCACCACCAGGGTGGTCAACAGGCGCTGACGAATCACTCATGATAGCAAAGTTTGTTCCTTTCCATCATCGAATTTCTAGAGGATGCATTTGGTTTATTCAGCGAATTTCCAAATCCCGACTAAGGGAAAGAACAATGCAGTCAGTGCATTGGTTAACGGATAGTGAAAAATTGACCGATCCAGTTGTTTTTTAACCTGCTGTGCGAAGGTTTTGGGGTTGTTTAAAATGCTTTATAAGCAGGGAACAACGGGGCAGCCTCAAACTGAAATAAATGAATGTTTTTTTCGGAACTTTTGACAGATGAAAGCATTTCACCGTTGTTCCCAAATGGAGAGCAAAATATGAGTATAATTGTTGAGTACTTTTGGTAATTCTCTCTGTGTTGGGATAGAATGAGATGAATAGATTTGTGACAGTTCTTACCACGGTAAGAGGGTAAATGATCTAGAAGTTATTTAAAAATACGGATGGGATAGCCGTGTAGCCAGTTGGGTAAAATGCATGGAAATAAACAGCCATCGATTAGCTCCTGTCATGCTGTGATTTCCAAGCTTTTATGGTTACCGTCCTTTTGGATTTCATGATATTGGTCGCTGGTTATCATCAATCAAACACTAGTCCTTTTTAATTGCTGGGTCGCTCTCATTCTGTTAGATTCGTATGTAGGCATTGCAAAATGGATTAATCCTAGCCGAGCAGATGAGACAGCATTACTTTACCGGCAGTATTTGGTTTCAGCGTTGATGCTTGATTAATCGTTTTTGACACCTTCCGTTCTCTCTAGTGCTAATCGTCAGTTTTTGTTGCTGCTGTTTCTGATCTGAGTCGTTTATTCGATTATTTAGTCGCTGTGATGATTACTTAACTAATCGACCAGTAACGTCACGTTTTCATTTTGTTTGGCACTTGACCAGAATGTTAATGCATCTTTGTGCATGGGGCTATACGGACTCTCCGAAGCTCTGCCATACCTGTATATGTACATGTATACCATGTATGTCCCAGAGTTCGAAGGTGAGTCACAACGCCATCGGTTCATCCACTCTGTGGGTTGTTTAGCTCTTGTGCCTTAGGTCTACTTTTGTGTCGTCGGTCGTGGGAGCGGAACTAGGTCACACAACACGCGCGTTCGTCATCGTGAGATATGCAAACAAGTACGCGCTGTAATGATCTTCATCATATAACTGTGCGACAGTAGTCACGCCACCAAACTTTGTCCGCTATTAAATCGCGCGCATACACACTCGACCCTCTCGGTTTTGATCTGAATAAACTGATTGTCCACCTTAGCTAATCATATATCACAAAGTACACACTCGTACATGTCTGTGTATGCGTGCACAAACAGAAGCGCAGCAATAGGTAGATCAATCATGACTTTTTGCATTTATCCTGTGGGAGACGCTATTTGTTTCCGGGCCTTTTATCACAGCCGTGCCGAAGATACTGAGAATGTATTTATTGTTCTGTCAAATTGTCATTGTTCCTTATCACATGTTTAGACCGATGTGACTGCTAAAGAACGGACATTAGCCAGTAACACTTATCGCGGCAACAGTGATCACAATTTGGGGTGCTATAGAACCAAATCTGTTCGATTTTAATCCACGATCAAACACGCTGTTGAAATGAACTGTTCATTAGGCAAGCTTATTGTTGGCAATCCGTTTGCATCAGTTCACGTGTGTTGGTATCATGTACATATGGAGTTGGGGTGGTGTGTCCACCAGCGTCTCAGATTTACCAGATGCACAAAGCTCTTCAGCGTTGCTTCGTTTGTCAGCTGGCGCGGTACGCGGTGGGTGACACAAGAGTCACCAGATGGTTTTGTTCAACGACGAGAATCTGCGAAACGGTGTTTCCGCAAATAGACCAGGTTTTAAAGTAATTTGCGCATTCTTTTTCAAAGTATAGCCTTCATCCTGGACATATTTCTTTTCCCCACCAACTGATCATTTGTGTTGTGCTTCAATTTCTTGAACTTTCTATTAGAAAGCTTCTGATACTTTTTGTTACCTGTCCTTCTTTTACCCAGCTAATTCTTCATTTTGCCGGCATAGTCAAGTTCCTTAGCATCATGAGTGTTTTTCTCTCTGTTAAACTTAGTCGACTTATGCTCTCTGTCTTGCAGGTGTGTGTTGGTACTGCACTACATTCGAATGGCACATATCCGCATATTGTCACTCTGCCATTGACTTTGTGGCCTGACGTGGAATTGCGCCACCTAATTATATGGCGACCTCCACTTCCACCGGGGATTACTGCTGCAGTGGCTGCGACTGATGCGACAACCAAACGTGGTGGTTGGCTCGCCTGCCGGCCATGTATGCAAACGGGGACAAATACAGGTCAACCAGAGTTTTCCGTCGTTTACGTTAACAACCAACCATTGCGGCAAACCACAGAAAATCGACACTGTGTCCACTGGCTTACACCAGGTGACATTTTGCGATTGGGCCACGGTCCAAGAGCCTTACGCATCTGGCCAGGAGATGGATCCACTCTGGACGTCTCGCAGCGTCTGTTTCCAAAATTTCATCCTCGGCTGGTCGAACCACCTAGTCCCACTGTGTCCGCTTTCGGTTGTCCGGAAGTACCTAGACATCAGCGGCTATATGCATCGAATCTTGTTTGTGGTGCTTCTACCAACCCGGTTACAGGGTATTCCGATCATGGTCAATGCCAAATTACTGTTGCTGTGGAGGCACGCCATCCATTAGATGTCTCTCCAACACAACCTGCCATTCCAGTCAGCTACTTATCACCTCTGGTTCAAAGAGTCATTCAGCAACAATTGGATCCAATGCATCATAGTCATGTGAGTACGGAAAGTGTTATAGAACACAGTAAACACATTTCGGATTATTCGTTCTCATATCTTTGAGGTCCTAGGTATATCTGTCCCACAAAGTTTCAGGACAGCTGTTGTCAGTCGTCCTCCCCAGTGGTTTACCGGGTGCTCATCTCTGATTTTACTCATGCATCAAACACTGAAAATACTGATACATAGAGTTCTCACGGTATTATATGTACCGGTGTCGGCAATTGTCATGCATGCCAACGTTTCCTTTACTAATATCCAGAAGGTTCGGGCACCGGCAGCGTATAAAAAACTACCACGAAATATGGTGAAATTACTTGTTTGTCTGACTATTTTTTTGAATGCTCCATTAAGACCAGTCGAGCATGAGTGACCTTGACTGTGAAAAGTAAGGTTTTCGGAACATGGAAAATAAAATCTAACTGGAATACGTACACTTCGTAAACCTGTTTGTGAAGGTTTTGACTTATTCTGGTTTATATCCGTAAGTGCTGACGATCTCGCTTCTTTGACATATGCACTAATTTTGTCAAATGTTTTAACTCCGATTACTCTGGTACTTACAAGCCAAAGCTAACCATTTAACTTTAGGGATATTTTACGTTAACTGAGATTTAATAATCACTATTGATTTGAGAGGGATCTTGATTCGTGTAAAAGTTGATTTGTCATCGAGATCATTTTGCTTGTTGTTTTAGTGACAGTAAAATTACGAGCTAGAAATGTTGGTATCAAATATTAGGAGTAATAAGCTGATTACACAACGTTTTTCAATTTTTCTATATATTTGCTCATTCTCAACGGAAATCAATCACATCAAGAGGTGAAAGCTGAGTTATTTTTTGAATCGTTTATCTTTTGCTTCCTTCATTAATGAAGTAACAATTTATGATGCTGTTACGCAACCGAGCAATGGTAAATGTTAAGCGGGGTAATTTGGCAACCGAATCATTTTGTTGACTCGCAAAATGCTTGGAAGGCGAATTTTTCTATCTGGGAGTTCCCCAGAGAAGTTGCCCTACTTCTTTATATCCCTCTAGGAAGTTCACGTTGCCACAACTTAAATAAGGGAGGCCTTTTTCTAGTCATAATGCGATGCGCAATGGGTAGATGAGATAATCCCCCTATTTCTAGGGAAATAGGTAGTATTAGAAAGTAATAGCTTTTCTCGAAGGACGTTCCGTGTTCCTCTATACTAGGAGTTAGTAGATAAGTTATCTTCAATAAAGTGGTCTTATTCCAACTTGGCGTAAGTTCGGAGAAAGCAGGCGTAGCTCTACGTTATGGTTCACGTAAAACCAAAGTCCGACTCTTGACTTTTTCCGTGATAGGTTTTAATATAATGACATGATAACTCTATGAGTTGCACACACAATTAATATTATTTGCGAAATTGCAAAACTTCTTAGCATATGAGGTAGAAGTAATTTCACAGTCCATTTGTGTGACGTCACATCAAAATGGTCGAACACCTATTGTAGAATAGCGCCGGGCACACCGATTATCAGTTTATAGATGTTCAATTTCGTCCAATAATCACTCCCAGTTGTTGTGATTAGATCTCAGTGTCATGGGTCATCGCTGACCGGGCTCTGCATACAGTAACAGTAATCATAGGCGATCTGAGACCCGAACAACTTCAATCCTTCTCGAACTTACTGATTTATGTTTTCATCCGACCTCCAAGGTGGTAATGGCCTTCCGAAAATCTTATGGAGCAAGCTTTTGTCGAGACAGTTCCGTGTGAGGGCATCTTAATATATAACCGAACCACTACTGTCAGTGACGTTGGAGGAACGTGAATAATATCCGGACCAAACGACGTAAGAAGTGTATCAAAAAATCGATGCGCCATGTATTGGTTTTTATTGTGAATGATATAATATTAATAACACAGCGTTGTTGGTAGATGTAATGCGCCAACGTTTCGACTACCGTGGGTAGTCTTTCTCAAGGCAAGTTTTACAATCAAATGAGTCATATATATATATATATATATATATATATATATATATATATATAATCTTAGAACTTCCTTTTAAAAAAGCTCAGACTCGTGCTTAGATTCTTGGCTGTATGGTCATCTGACTGCTTGAATTGTGTGCTTATTTCCCGAAAGCTTCAGTCGCATCGAATTTGTTCTCCTTTGCCTACTTGGGATTCGAAAAACTGTGAACTCTGAGTTGTTCTTTTGATCAAAAGACTTAAATAAGTCGGTTGACTCATCTGCGTGCATCGGCGTTTCGGTAAGTGAATGGGCTTGTGATTTATGGTCATGCTTTGTCATCCGACTTATCTTTACTAAACTATCTGTGACTGTGAATCACAGTTGATTTGTTTTCACCCCACAATATCTGGGAGTGCCGCCGAAATTGCGGTAGTCGATCTACGTTTCATTCACATACTTGACTAGCACAAGAACAGGTTGAACAAATTCGTTTTGTGGTAAATAAGAAACTTATGTACTCCCGGTGTTGTCCTTGTTTGATAAAAGTTGTTCGTTTCCTTCCGCGGAACAACGCGTTCGGTTTTGGCGTTCTGCTGCTTTCGTCCTGGTCTGCATTGTGCCAAGCGATAGAGTAACGCGAGTGGATGGAAGAAATCGGTCTGTAGCCTGTCGTGTGTACCGTTGGCAGTGCTTCGGAGGGGTAATTACGATTACTAATCGTTCTGGTGAAAGGCGTTTTCCATTTTTTTTAGAAAGCAGTGAACAGGCCGAATGATTGTTCTCTCCCATAGCTTGCGCTCGACTGACTAACTGTTGGTTTATATGCAAACTAGATAATTGCCTCCAGCTCTGTGAATACGCGGACACCGTGGTAATTGATGGGATAATAAACTACTACTACTGTGTGGGTTGCGCAGCCGCAATCCAAATGTGCATGCATACATGTGTCTGCGGGTGTGTTTGTGCTCGTGCATATACTTGATATGGCTCGCATGTGACCAAACGCGCATCTACTGAATTCCGCTGATGCATATCTATTTCGATTTAGCTTAACAGTGATCTCATTTCTACTTGCGTAGAGTAATTAAAGGACAAATGTAGCCAAACTAAACTGTACCTATTCATAACTCTTTACACTGGCATGGAATTGCATGTTTGCTCTTGTTCCCACTTCAAATCTTGACGTTTTTGTTGACATTATATATATATATATAAGTTTTTCTAATCATCCTTTGGTACAGTCCTTTTGTGGTCTTATCGGAAAGCATGTAATACACAGTGACTATTCCGGCACCGGACTGTTCCTGCCCGGTAGATGGGACGGAAGTTAAAAAGAATTATGATTAGCGATCAGGCACATAGGTATTATAGTACAGTTCACATTTCTTCTACAACTACGCCGCTAACCACTTTGGAACCCATCATTATCCTTTAAATTCTCTAATCATAGATGTGTGGATCTGATGGATCCACCAGAGGCGATGTCTATGTTGGTTTCTTCCGGTTTTGTTATTCGCACTCGTTCATCTTGTTGTTCTGAGTCGCCTAACTACTTCGCTTCGAGCAACACCCCTGAGCAGACCTTCGATTGTCAATCGTACAGTGTGCGAAACGCCACTCTTGTGATGAGGACTTTCATGGGATAATGAAACTAGCCATATTGGGGTGATCTACTGCTATGTTAAAGGGATACGGGAATTTCAAACACGACCGAACTGTATTGATTCGTTCAAGACAGTACACCTGAGTGGTGTGAAATTCTAATAATTTCGCTTTTTTCAATGAGTGTGGTAAACAATGTGGCTGTCTTTACTATTGGTGACTGTAAGGAACTATTCAGAATTAATTTTGGAGATCTGGAGTCTGACATGCTCTTGTTCATTGAGGGTAAGAGATCTCAAATTCTTATGTTCACTGAGCACCCATTCATGTGCTCCGGTGGTCATGTGGGTTAAGTGTGTGTTATCTTGAAACGGTCAGAGAATCGCATCTCATACCTGCCGATTACTTTTGTGGTAGATGCTGATTCGCTGTCGTCTAGGTCGCCATCGTACCTGACCTGTTGCGATCTCGTGCGGCTGCATGATAATCCAAGTTTCAGGATCAAGAGTGCTAGCTCACTTCATGTAGTAGTGGAGCGTGGTGGCTAGGTGCATGCCCCATCCAACTACACTCGCATAAGGCATGCATTAACGAATATGAATATATATATATTTATATGTAAACGACGTCTGCAGATGTCTCTTTTAAAACTATCCAAGCGGTTGGCGCGAAAGGCACCCCATTAGGTTAGCTTGGGGCAAACCTAAAACAACGGAGGTGTTCACCAGATAAATATTGTGCAGCGATACTGTTAGCCCTTACTTCTTCAGTTGGCATGCCTCCCGCCCTTTCCGTGGGTTTGTATTCTAATATTTATCAGTGCAGACTAACTGCGAGACCCGGCTTATTCAGAACATTTGATAATCGTTTTTTTTCCTCGCCAGTTGCGTACAAACTAGAGAACGTGTCTTTTCAAATGTGGAGGTCATTTTTTGCTCCGACCATTGTGTGATAGGCGATTTCATTCTGCAATGTTCTTTCTATCATTCATCGCCCTTCTCGCGCGATGTTCTTTGGAGGGCTAAAGTTAAAGACTTGCGTTCATAATAAACCGTGTTCTACGATTTTTTGTCTGTTTTGATAAACAGGTTTCTTGGCTAAACTGTCAATGGTTATTTAGCTTTCGGAAATAAAATTTTCTCCAAAACCATCCATTCAGAGCATATTGAGCCATCTACCGGGGACTTAAACTCCCCCACTTGTTCCAACTGCCAACTCGCATGTTAGCCTGAGTGCACTCTTCTACGCTTAATCTTCTCCACTGACAGAAAATTCATCTTGAATTTTTCATTTCATTTAGTATTTCGTTGGCATGTTTTATCTGGTTTTAACAGTTTGCAGTTTGTTTTCTGACTGAAAGCTTGTGTTTGACTGGACAACGCTGAATTTCAACTACGAAATTTGATGTTCTTTTATCTAGCACAAATAATAGAAGGGTCTCTGAGACATACGGGGAGATTTATCCTACTGTTGCAACGTACGTTCGAACTTTGAAGAAAACAGTTACCCGTTTAGCCTTCACTCAATCCTGTTCCAAAATTTTGGTTACTTCTACGGACAGAAGAGCGTGCGCTGAATGAAAACCAAGGATTTGATTACTATAATATTCCTCGCAGTTTGAGAGCCTGATATTATTCATGGTATTTCGAGAGAAGGTCCTAAAAGGCAGTGCAGGGGTCTTTCGTTCTGGGTTCAGTCTCTGAAAATCTTGTGGTTTTTTGGTATCAGTCAAACGGTTAACCCCGTGGTGTTTGGACTTATAGGTCGCCGAATCGACTCCTTCCACTTTCGGTCACTCCCATTTGGAGGCGACATTTCTACGACATGCTTAAAGCCCAAGTGCAATGGACGGGACATGCCCTATAGCCACTGCACTGGGGAGGGGGCGGAAGAGGGAAGCAACATCTTTGACACTGAAATTTGGAGTTCCATTAAATCACGTAATAAGGTCTCGATAGGTCAACTATTCGTGCCTATCGTAGTTCTGTTTAAACATGTCATTTTGCCGTCTGTTCCTCCTGACTTTCTGTTCTATTCATCTTATGACCTAATACAACTAGTGAGATTTTGCTATTCGTTTATAATCAAGGCTTTCGCTTTCGGTTTGAAATCCTGTTTTATCAGGCGCATCTCAGTTCATCTCTCGATGCGTTCTGAAATCCGTCTACGGGCTAATGTAATTGTATCAATCCATCGAAATCCTATTATACTCATTTGATTTTCTGCATTTGGGCGCGCATGACCTGTTCGATTTGGCTCCTAACTGAAACAACTCATCCAGGTGCTTTCATTGAGTGAGAGATGGGTGAAGTGATATGGAAACTGCCCGGTTCTCTGGTTTAGTTTCGCCCAAAACAGATTCTTCAGTATTTTGATATTTTAGAAATGTGGTGCCTAGTAGGTTGGTTTTTGAATTCCCTGCATTTTCAACCGACAGTTTATAACATCGCCCTTGTGCGTAATCAGCTTCGCTCATCGAATGGCATGATCTAGTATCCGCAGACGTGAAAAAATACAGTTCTATGGATTGGAGACGCCCACCTGTTTTGTTTTCTTGGCGCCTGTTATCTGTGTGTTGGTTTTTTCTCCAACAGAATATGGTTACTGTTGGACAGTTAGGAAAAAGAACAGTTCTGCTCATTTAGCACAATAAAGCTAATTTCAGCCAGTTATAGGTTTAACCGTTCAGTGCTCTTACTTCGTTTGGAATCTATCGATGTTCTTCTTTAGGCATTAAATGACAAATTTCGTTTTTATCTTTATGACCGAGGAAAGCGTCCACACCTTCGCCGACCACTTTGAGGATAGACGATAGTCGCTGCTGCCCGGTTCGTTACCACGACTGATCCGTTGAACCTTATATGTGATTCCAGGTCGTTCCGAATTACACGGTTCCTTTTTTCCTGTTTGATGTATTCTTGCTTAAAACGTGTACAAGAACTAATCACTGTAGCTTCTCTTTTGTGTTGGACACGGATCTCATGGATCCAATTTAAAAATAAGACGAAACTAGTTAACATCATCCAGTTCAGCTTCGTGTGATGTTACGTGCTGATCACGTGTCCTGTTATAACATATCTGCTGATGTTTCCTTTTTAAGACAATTTCGTGTTTGGGGCTCGGGGAGGTGATTTTCCGCCTAAAATTTTCTATCCGCGGCTCGCTTTTTTACCACCGAGCTGAAATATACTAACTTTTAGGACTGCGCTATCGATCATCTCATTCGTAGCAATTTAGTAATTTAATACGTCATTACTGAACAAACTTTGTCTTATGTAAATAATCTTGTAGGTTTCTGCTCACTTCAACTTCAAAACAATTTTGCCTATCAGCTAGTCCGATCAGTAGTTGAGCTCCATTATCGAAGAGGGCTTATTCGTCCATCCAGTTCTGTTTCGCATGTCCACTTGCTTATGTGTGTAATGGAACGAATAGCTCTTTGAGATAATTTGTAAACTATGATCTCTGTGTCTATCGCTGCCCTTCCTGCTTGCCCCGAAACGCCACTCCAATTTCGGGGGTCATTATTTTCATGTCCCCACCGACTGCAGTAGATTCATTTTCCCCTAGGCTATCCAGATTACTTTTGCCCATTTACAAGCGCAATGTAAACGAGAGTTTTACTTGTTGTGCACCTTCGCTTACTGCTACTTGTTCACTATCCAAATTTAATCTTTCATAAAACGTGAATTGTCTTCTGTGTTGATCTTAATTCAGGCATCCAAATGCTGTCTGCGGTAACTTAATCTTCATCATTTTTAGACTAATTTGAATGCCTGCACAGAGTAGACTATTCCGAGTTTTTGGTATGTTGACGCTGTAGTGAAGTCGATATACTACGGTTGATTGATCAGATCTGTTTTGTATAAACAAAGTCATCTTATGTTTCAGTTCATTCTATCGACCTCTGTTACTTCACTTTCCCAATCAACTGGTCCGGTTTAGACCGGGCATCCAAATTCGTCTCCGGAATTAGTTCATAGTCCGTACACGTCGGCCTCTGCATCAGCTTCGTCCTCCTCTCTGTCCAGCACTCCTGTCACTGAAGTTGCTGCCAGCGATGCTTCGTCATCGTCTTCCGTCACTAGACGAATGTACACATCGCCACATGGATCACAATATCAGTGCATGCATCGCCAGGTCGCCCATGATGAGCATCCTCCCGAACAGGTTTTACTCCTACCCCCACTCTCGATTGGTTCCACATCACCGAGTGGCCCAGTTACCTCAGTGTCATATGATTTATCTCAGCGCTGTGATGATCCTTTGGGTGCGTATTCGCGACCTCCAGTGATGTCATCGTGTCAACCTGTTTCAGGCATATCAGTCGGAAGTCCTTCGTCAGTTTCTGTGAAACGTCAAGGTTAGTTCAACCGACACATTCATATCCTGTCTTTCATTTTATTTTTAGACTTTTATTCTTTTCATTGTTTGCTTTGGACATAATAAACAGCCAGGATAGACTGCAATCTCCGATAAGTTCCATGCCCTGTTCGGCTGTGAAGTCGACCTGACTGAGCTGACCAGCGGTGGTCAGGAGGTTATCACTACGGCATTTCAACCTGAAACTCGTGGGTTCAGTTCTTTCCACCGCCATTCAGTTTCGCCACTTGGTAACCCTCTGTAGCCTCGAATCTATCCCCGGGAAATGTGCGATTTCAGTAAGAAGGAAAGTAAAAGATAAATAAGATGCCTTAAGGGTATTTCTTTGAAATCGTATTTTGGTTTCAATAAATTGGTACACGGTAATTTGAGTTTCTTTCTTGGTACCATGGTTTTTCGTACAATAAGAAAAGTTTCGGTCACCATCGTAATTATTACCGAATTTGAACCATCCCCAGCTTGTAGTGCTTGTGCAAAAGGCCTTATTCTCTTGGTGGACTTGTTGATGCGATGTTCAATGAGTGGCAGCACAACTGTGACGAGATTCACCCTACCTCGTGTGTGAGATGCGATTAAGCGAGAAATTTTGAAGGTAAACAGAAATTCCCACATTATTCAGCACCAAAACACTAGCGCTGCAACTCTCCCATGTGCCTGTTCAGATATGGCGAACTGATGAGTTGAACCGGTAGTAATAAGCTGATTGTCCTAGGTATTGGTAACAAAAGTTCCAGATCGACATCCTGCTTTCAGGCTGTGATTTCCCTAGCCAGATTTGTTTCGTACTTATCTTGAAACACTTGGTGGTTTGCCTAGATTTCTCGGCTAAAGGGACTGCTTTTCCTCACGTTTGTGGAGGAGACATCGTATTCATTTTCCAAATGTTAACAGAAAAAGTTTAAATGCGTACGCGACAGTTTCCGTCAACCTGTCCATCATTCCTGCTGCTTGACGGATGCGATGGTTCGATCAGACGACATCTTTGTCCAAAGTGGGACGAATGCACCAAAAAAAACTGGCATCGAGAAAAGTAGACCGACTGTGAGCGCATATATATATATATATATATATATATATATATATGTAATGCATAGTTTTTTTTCAATAAATGGGTTGCAATTCTATTTTTATTTATTTTTGAAACGCATTTTTCCGAATGGGACTCAGCGATTTACACTCCTTCCTGTTATAAGTCTGTGATTACAGCCTCAGACTTTCTAGGATTACTAAACGGACTTACTTAGTTAACGGGATTCTGCAATTCGCTAGTTGCATAAAACGCAACCTCGGCTGCTTCAGACCACTGCTTTGCGGAACCGCAGGCATCGTTATTCAGTATTCGATCTTGTTTGAAGATGACTATGGCTGTCATCCACAAGTTTTGATGTCATCAGTTTTTTGATTTCTTTAGTTCCAAAGAAAAGTTTAACAATCTGGTTTCACTAACTGTCGTGATTTGTCTTCCAGGGCTATCAACCGGTTGCATTTTCAATCTGTTATCTGTTTCATGTAGTCCTCGTCCTCCACTATCGGTTTTTTTGTTCAACTCATGGTTTACTCTTTCCTTGATTGTCTGTGCTTCTTTTTAATTATGCTAATGGATCATTGGTAGTCCCGTGATAGTCGTAAGCTGATGGTGTCCAATAATCAAATGGGCATTCTATTGTAGTGATAGACTTGTGTGAACTTGATCACTGTTTTGAAGTGGTTGATTATTCGTCATTCAGAGATGTGCATTCTATTTCCTCAGTCGAACTCGACGTCGTATGAGGCTCACTCCTTTCTCCCTTCTATAGTTGCTATGAGGGGTGAGCAGCAGAGATTTGCCGCTTGGGATTTCCACAGCTTTCACGGCTCGATGAAATACAATCAGTTTCTTTTAAACTCAATTTTGCTACCTTGGATGTGTTGCAAACGTTACAAGTTTTCTGTGGCTTTCGCGGATTGATATGTGAAATCAAAAAAAATTCGGTAGCGATTGGACTGAATCTTTGATCTGCATTGTAATCAGTACGTAATTCACCTACCTGTTCCTGTCAAAGTAACGTGTAACAATCACTTTTTGTATTCCTAAGGTGATTCAAAACTTAGGCTACTAAAGAGCTTGGTCAACGCGTTCTTCTATGCTAAGGAATCACGGTTCATAGACTTTTCCCTGAGAATTTATGGCAACGCTTTGGTTGGCGTAGGTGGATACTCTAAATAAAACTTCGGCATATGAACGATGCTTCACAAGTTATCATAACAAACCTGCACATTGATGTGGTGTGGCTGTCTACTTGCCTCCGCTACCTGTAGAGCCATATGAAATGGCTTTTCTGAGTCCAAAATCGAATCTTGCCTGACAAGTAGAAACCAAATTTTTTTCACTTTCATAGGATCATTTGCTTTGACAACGTCTGGGTTTACAAAACCGTTTACTTTGTTCTTTGGGAAGGCGGTTTAGTAAAAAACAGAGAAAAGTAGTTGATCAGTCAAAAGACCGCTAGATGGACGTTTGAGTCAGATGCTTGAGGTTCCTCTCGAAGGTGGGTAAATTCATTGCGCTTGATTAGTCAGCCATTGCCCGCCAAATGTGGGAAACCATTAGACCAAAAAGACGACCGTTTTATCTGGCTTCTCTCCTTGCGAGTCAGATGATGCAGTTTTAGGTGCTCTTGATCAGTCTTGCATTGGGACCGCTGTGAGGATAAAATCCTAGTGCTCCTTGTTAGTCTACGTATCGGTGGCCAAGCGGATAAGGTCGTGGCGTCTGGACGTGAATGTTGTGGGTTCAAGTCCTCCGACCGCCAGTTAATTTCCCCACTTGGCAGCCCTCTGTTGGCTGCGGCGCCCTTCCTGAAAAATGATGTACATTGTTATTTCATTAATAAAAGAAATTAGAAGTTAAAAAAGATTTTCAAAAACCAACAGTCTTTTGTGTGCGCGTTATGCCAATTTTTTTTTATCGTTACTAGATGAGCTGCATCGACAGCAGCCCTCTTAAGATCACAGACGAGTGCTTCCGTGGCCTGTCCGAATCACCTCAAAGTATATCTTAAACCGCGCATCCTCGTTGTTGTTGGTTATTTCAATGCTTAAAATGGCTATTCGGGGAGACAGAACGGCACCTCGGAGGCGATTGACTGCCCCAGCCGATCGCACCGACAATAGTGGTCGCTTCATTCGAATCTGTTTTGACTACAACCTGCTTAATGAGAACACAAACTCTTGTTATAAGAAACAACATCGGTTCCCTTGTCGCCCTGTTTCGCCTTCATGTTGTTGGACTCAAATTGATCATATTGCAATCGGACACGGATGGGATCAGTCAAAGATCGTGTATCCCGAGTGGCGAGGCCGAGTTCGTGCTTTTGGTGATCTTTGATTTGAATTCACCAAAAATAGTGGTGTCCGTCACGATTTTCCTCTTCCCGCTTCTCAGCTTTGTAGTCAAAATGATAACGATGATAATCTTATGCTCATGCGATAATTGGGGTATTAGTATTTGCTCAGGAAGAAGCCGTTTGAAAGTGCATATAATGTTATTTTGCTGCTTGATGATTCAGCTCAGCTGCAAGTATTTCGTGGTTTTTTGGACGACAATGTGGCTTTCCTTAGAATGCGTCACAAAGCTGGATTCTTCCCAAACCGAAGCTTGTTCTTGTGCCAGAGAAGTAAACTAGTCATGTTATTCCGGGCAGTTAGATCTCGCCAGGCGTTCGTGTCGTGCGAAGTGTCGTCGCGTGTTCAGGGGGCTGTGGGGTCTGTTCGTTGGTGACAAAGTATATACGAGAGTTGTTGGTGTCCTTATGTCGTTGTTTGCTGATTAGTTCGAGAATTTCATTGGGAATTATGAGCTTAGGGATAGAATATTGGTCGCGAAGCTCAGCTGATCCAACAGATTTACACTGAACTGTTTCGCATGGTCGCAAGTATTTCCCTGATATGTGTTGTTCTCTGAGGCAGATAATAATTGGAAGATAGTCCAAAATAGCCAGCGCACGAAGTGTCTAGATGTGAAAAACTCAACCTGTAGACCGTCCTGAGCAAGTCCAGTTAGATCATTCTATAGGAGTCCAGATGATCTTCCAACTCGATGATTAGAGGCATATAGCTATAATACTGAGTACTACAGTTGGTGGTGTTTTCGCATTCGAAATGTTTCTACTTTATTTTTTTTTTGACTTATGATATTTCGGTTTTTCTTTCGTCAATATTTAATGCTTCGAGGTAGGAAGCGAAACCAGACCGCATTAAGTTATCGTTAGCGAGTGTACAGATTGATCCGAATTGAACTGAGTTATCGTTGATCAACTCCTCCAGATCTCTGCAAGTCGTGGAGTCTAATTCAGAATGTAGACTGTAATTCCTCATTCATTTTTTTCCTTCAACTCCTACAAGTTTTGTGGATTTTGCTACTGCATGACAGTCACAACAGTCATAACCAAGCTTCGCGGTTAAAGGTTATTGAAATCTAGACTGAATTTCCGTTTTATTTCCCCCTTTTGCATTTCCGATGTATGTTAAACAATTTTATTAGGTTGTCTGCAAGGAGGAACGCCCATTTGTTGATTGTCACTTGTATTTTGATCTTCCGTGTTGGCTAGAGGATAACGTTTTTCATCTAGGCCACTGAGTGTTGGAATTATTGTTCTTTAAGCTGTTTCTAGGTGGCGCATAAATAAATCTCAGTAATCGTATACCCTGTTTTGTTAGCGATGTCGTCTGAATACCTTTATGATTGCGTTAAGTGGACACAACGAATCATTCGGTTTCCTAAGTTTTCACCGATAGCGGTTGATGTAATCGATCTGAAGTTCGTAGCTTATTTTAGTATTATCTCAAAAATTCACATCATTCAACGCAAAATTTGTGTTATCGTAGCAGCTTTGTTCACCGCCCTCTGTCAGATGTCAGTTAACCGGTGATATTCAAGGCTAACTGCACTTTTAACGTCCTAACTTTGGTGGAATCCGATGGAATGACGTGACCTTAATGGGTCGGAGTTTCTTCTTCTTCCTTTGCTTCCCTGTTGGGCTAACGCATCTTCGGTGACGTGAACTATCAGCGATACTCGTAAACCGATTCTCGGCCCGGTTAGTTGGATAGTTGTTCAATTCAGCACCATGCACTTAGCTCCCCTGTTTCAGTAGTCGGAGTGCTGTGTTGCACTTTTCTGCTGAATAAATGTTAGGTTGAAAGAACATGTGGCTAACCTGACAAACGTGCTCGTTGGTGTGAGACGTATTGCACGAACAGAATCGCGATAAGTATTGCTTGTTCATTCTCGCGCTTTTGTTAGTGCTATTAATAATTCTGTCCTCAGTCTTGCCGTTTTTGCCATCACCAAACAACGCCACTCATATGAACAATGGGAATTATGACAATCAGATTTATTTGCAGCGTTTGTCCATCACACTTGCGTTTATCATCAGCTCATTTAATCTGTAACGATGTACACGACTTTAAAGTGATCTCGATCTTATGACAGATCCTCGCAAAGATGTGTCGGACCGTACCGTGATCACGAACCGCAATGAAACAACAGGTTCCGATACACCTCATCATTCTGATCTGTCACGATCACCCAAGTCACACCAAACGAATACCAGTAAATCCAATCGCTCGAAATCGTCCACTATCTCTGATCGACTCCCCTGCCAGCTAGCATTTGCTCCTGGCACGATGCATCAATTGCTAGACTGGATCATTCCACATCACTTACGTTTAGTTGGTTCTCCGGATCATGTATTCAGCCCGTGTCCGCTAGGACCTGCAATTTCAGTCTACCTTATGCTGCGTGCCATCTGCCGCCAGTGTGACCGTTGGGAACTAATTGAAGCTCGACAGAATCTCCAGGATTCCATGGATAAGTGCCCATCTGCAAAGTTATCACTATCAAGCACCACTTCGCGGTCAGAGGGGGTTGCGGTAGGTCCGAATTAATTAGCCGGAAATACGTTCCTGTTTGTTTTATAGATGCTTTCTTCATTTCTTTTGTTATACACTTCACAATTTCGCAACGAATAGCTTTTTATTTCACATTATCTACCCATGAAAAATTCCTGCTGTCTTTTAAGGGGTCGGTTGGTTTGTACTGAATTATCATTTGTTCTTTTCGATTTTGTATATGCTCTTGTCAACCAACACACATGTAGATGAAGTGCATCTGTTGGTTAATCTGTATTCTTTTTTCTCTTCAGTTCGATTTATCATCGTCAGTGGATTTCACATTCTTTTTGACAGTCACTATATTACACGCACTCGTATAAAATCTGCTGTTTTTTCGAATATTCGTCACTGCACTCTTAGCATTCATTTCCTGGCACGACATCGATGTCCATGCTGAGTTCATCATTCGTCATTTCGATCGGTTCTGTTGAACTGGTGCTTACGCACACGCCTGAAAGGTCTCTTTTCACAGATGATCATTTCACACTGCATAATGTAGCATTTATTTTAACTGAAGTGCTTGTGAACTGTTGGCCGAGATGGTCATTACAAGCATTCCAAGCGCACTGTTTCCTTCCATCGGTCTGTGCATCATTTTGCATACTCCATCCACCCTGTACATTTCTGGCATCAGGACACAATGCCGTGTCCACCGTGGGCTCATTCAATAGAATGTGACCTTGTGTCGGTTCCACTCATGTTTACATAGTTCTTGGTTAATTACGCGAATGTATCAGTTCATCATGTTGTTTCTCGGCTTTGATTTGCTGTTTTCAGAATCCATTGCTCTACGTTGTATGTGTGGTGCTGATCTACACCTGGCCGTTCTCCAGATTCGGTTGAATTTCGTTCATATCCTGACGGTTTAACTGATCGTCTAATTTGAGACGTTAAAAATTGTCGCTGGAGCGTTTTGTATAAAGATAATTTCCCTTGATTTGAATCAAAGTTCGGTGTTTCGTGAATCTTCTGTACGACCACACTTTACAGTGTTTTATTTCCTACTGCTCATTGTTTGACACGATTGTGAAGATTCCCTAACTGCTTTGAACTGTTGTCTGCTTTTGTTATCCAATTTTCCTGTTCTGTTCACACTTTGCTTTTGAATCGTACAGCTGTTTCGTCTTCCGACTCCTGGTCTCCAGCCTCTTAGTCTGGCATGCGTAATGAATGAATCTCATTCAAAATTGTATTGCACCGGAAATCTGCTTTTCTCTCTTAGTTTTAGCTGCGATCTGAACACAAAATCACATTCTTTGTCAACCATGTTATGTCTGTATAAGTGGTTTATGAAAAATAACTTTCTGAATTTTAAATTATGATATTTCACTGTTTTTTATCCTCACTACTCTAACTTTATGTATATATATATATGTGTATATAGTATAAGGCCTATAAGAGTGTCAATGAGAAATACTTAGATAATCTTCTGTTTGAACAATGTAGTGTTGCCCGTTTACATAACGCATAATACTTTACCGATCGTTTTATCATGACGGTTTCTCCCGTGAATAAGCAGTGTTGATCCGTTACCGTTCACTGTACCTACCCACAACTCTCCTCTGGTAATATACAGCTTGCGAAATCGAACTTGGCCGTTCATCAACGCCGCCGAAGGCAGCGCGAATTGTTGAGCTTGCTGGTGAATGCAGTGGAACGTTTGCAACATTTCGAGACCGTCCTGATCGAGTGGATTCGGCCACTTGGACTACTTTTGCAAAACCCGACTGACAGATCGCTCAGTGCTGCTGCGATCGAAGACGCCATCCCAATGTGCACGGACTCGGCGGTCATTCGTGGTGTATTTCGTTCCGTCACTGCTTGGTTAGCTAATGCGAGCCAGTTATTACATCTAATCACTCGTGATGTGGATTTGTGCAAAGCATTCGAGGTGAGTCTTCTCGGTTCCATGGGAACATTCTTTGTCTGGAATTGTGTATTCCGAGCATATCATCATGCCTTCGGTACTGAAGAAGATTTACGATCGCTCATTCTGGTATTTTGATTACTAGGGTTTCATCGCCATCCTAGGGGACATTGTTGGTGCGTAAGCAACGATCTCTGTGTTCTTTGATTGCAATGTTGTGCTCTGCTTGATCTTTATCCATGAGGTTATCATAAAATTGTAACGATTTCTGGCTTCGGAAACTTGGACTTTTCCAGTTGCTGGTTACAAAACGTTTGTCATCACGTGATTTCGAAAATCAGCCTGAGCCACGAATCACTGAGACCCTAATGCATCGAAAACACGCCCACCTGATAGAATCGAGCGATAGATAATCACATCCTTCATTGTTTCTCTCGTTACTTAATTCATTTCTCAAAGATCTGCTGCTCATCAACAGCGCGAATACGAGGAAAGCTAACCTCGATCCCATCTTTGATATACCATTTTCGGGATTTTGGTCGGAGTTAAATGAAGCTCATGTATCCCGTTTATTGTAGGCCGAGATCTATCACCTCGGCTGAGGTTTGCTGTACACTCTTCTTTACACCCTCTCATTTGATTCATTGCAAGATAAGTAAATTCTAGACGCTGTAAGAAGTTTGGCTCAGAATGAAGCTCTAGCAAAACTCTACTGTATATCATTATTCCCTTCATGCCTGTTTTTTTATTTCGATTTTGTTTGAAATCAGCTCACTTTCGGTTTTTCATAGTCACTTGTTTTAATCGGAAGTGTTCTGATTTTGGTTTCTACCTCAAAGTGCCGTCTTGGGAACAGAAAACAAGGGAGCGAAGGATAATGAGAAGTCAATCGCCTGCTTAAAGTTCAAGAACTACTTTGCAAGAGTGATTTCGAATTCAAGTGTTGCCACTGGTTGTCACATTGAGCCCTAACACCTATTGTCTTCAGTCGCAGTTTTCTGGAATTCTTATGAACTCAACCGGGTATATATATATTTATATATATATCATACACCGACTTGGAAACAAGCAATATGTAAATAGAATTTTACAGAAGATAGACAGTGAGAGGGCAAGAGATAATGAACCATTATAAACCAAATCTTTTTTCTTGTGTTTTCGTCGTATACATTTTGTGATTTTTCTGATATTCCCGGATAATTTTTAAGAAGGATGAGTTCTCCAGACCGGCCACACGGCATTCGCGCCAATAATGCCAGTTCTAAGCCATATCTCTCGGCGTCTCCTCATCTCTTCAGCCCCAACCACCAAGGCTGGAAGCACCAACTGAGGTCGAAACCGAAGCTAATTTCTTCAAACCTCTACATTAAGTCGTAGCTTGACCACCACGTCGTTTCTTCTAGCCTTGCCCAGCACGCGCAAAAAGAGCACGAAAAAGTAGACAATGGGCAGGCATACACAATACATGTCCAAGCCACTGAAGACGATGTACAGCGATTATCTCATTTACAGCCGCTTTGGCTTTCGCAGTTCATTATGAAACCTCTTCTCCAACGTCTTTGCTAGGTGTGATCAGGCTGCCGAGGTGTTTGAAGCTATTGACTACCTCTAACCGATCATCATAAAAGGTGAGTGCAGGGACAGGCTCCTGCCAGTCTTGAAGAAGTGTCTTGCTATTTGTAGGTGCAACGTACATACCATAACTAGGAACCTCAGTTGCCAAGCAGAGTTGTGTGCGCATTGTCACTCAGCAAGGCGACATCATCGGCTTACTCTAAGTCAATAACTCTACCTCTGAGAGGAATTCAACCCCACCGTCTAAAAGACCGGATAAAGCGTTCTGTAGGACATCCTATAAGACAAATTGAAAAGAAACGGCGATATAGTTGTTGCGTTGCCGAGTTTGGTTGGTCTATGCACACACTGAAGCACAAGACACAAGTACTCGCGACGCACGATATCACAGGAGCGAGCACACAGCCTGTGGTCTAGAAGGACACGAACACACACAGAGGTTGGAAACACAAAAATTTCAGGCTTAGGGCTCAAGGCTCGTAGTCACACAACGAATGGGACAGATCTGCTGCTCCCTTGAATGAGCAGCCACACGGAACAATAAGCGGCGCGAAATACAAACAGCTAGCCCACCCCGCTAGCGGAAGAGAGAAGACGAACACAGAGTACTGCCGCGCGTTTATTGGTGACCCACCAACACAAGTCAGAATTCAAGTGAGCTCTATCGTTTATATAGTTTTGTTGGGTGGCCTTGATCGATGTGTGGACTAGCCAATCACAGAACGGGCTTTTATGAATCTTTTCGCGGACATATGAAAATATTTAACCGCGCAATATTTAAAATAATGTCAATTTCGAAATATTGAGAGAAGGATAGATTCTTTTGGAAAATTAGTAGCAGAAATGAATTCTGCGGCTCCAAAAATCTTGGAATGGTCGTCGACCATAACAATAGTCCAGTCTTGTTGTACTCCACTAGAGACGACGAAGGGTGACGAAAGCTGGCTATAATCCTTGACCCGATCTGAGGTATGAGGTATAACACTGAGGATCGACACATACTTCTCAAGTACTTTTTCCTCAACAAATAATGCCTCAAGCAGACCTATCAACGTAGCCAAAGGATGTGCAAATATCCGAGAACACGATGATCGTTGGTCTTTGGGAAGTAAAACGGTCTTCAGATCAGAGGGTGAAAATCTGACCGATGTGTCGACGACCAGCGATGAATCTTGCCTGTTCCTCACGGGTTTTCCCCTGTACGGGTGCTGTACAGCCTGCGAAATATGGTAGACGAAAGCAACTTTGAAGCTTTTCGGACCAGGCTAGCACGGCTTTTGTTAGTATAATCACTGCGGGTTGTCTGGTTGATGATGGTGACACCGATCGACACCTCCGTGATAAAGGGAGCTTCTCGGAATGCCAAATCTTCGTAAACAAAACTTGTTTTCTTGCGAGGGCCATTTGCCATCTTTAAATAGAGCTCACCAGAGCCCGATGCTTCATGCCTTTCCAGGACTCGTATTTCCCAGGTGAGCCTCGCCTCAGTTTGTGGATCTGTTGGGACAAATCACCAGACGCTTGCTACAATTGCTGCGGGAAACCCTGTCCTTGAGAGCTAGCTAAATTGTGCTAAGAATCGCTCCGCCCAGCGTACGTGGCAGCGCCGGAGTTTGTGGTTAGATTAACCGTCAGCTTCACAGATCGTTTCATTCATAGCTAATGCTTTCCTACCGGTAACCCGGGTGAGATGAGACAGCTTGTGAAAATTTCCTATACTAGCAGCTCGTTCCATTTCCAAAGCCCGTTGAGACCACCAGATCTTACGACCTCTACGCAAACTTGCTCTGAGTCAGTCAGGGCGGACTGGCGTGTGTCAAGTAGGGCAAAGACTCAGCAGAAATTCAGGATGTCACAACTAACTTACCTAACAGAATGCAGGGCATTCTTATTACGCGACCAGTGCTCATTAATGTTCTATGGCTGGGGCTTACACGATCCAGTCGACTGGTGTAGGTTTTCAAACCTGTTTGTCATTTCGTCAACTGGCCACCTGGACTCCTCGTACAACAATGCAAGCGTGTGTGCATGGGCAGCACAATCAACTCCCTGTTCTGTTCTAGTTCAGTACCTATTTTTGTTGCTTGAAGTGGAACTGATAAATGACCGTAAACAGCACTTATTGGACGATGGTCGAACTGAATTCTGGTTGATAGACTTACACTCGGTGTTTTAGTCTGATCGTCCCCTTCAACTGATATCATGCACACTTCTTATGTTCTGTCAAATTTCTCTGCGTACATAATATGATTTGTTAGAGAAATGAAATCCCTACGTAAACAGCGGGAAGGGCGATGCGAGAATCCCCAGTTTGGCCTTTTTAAAGCTGAGTGTTATATGCTATCGGTAAATCTCCGAGGTTAGGTCTGTGCTCCGATTTGTAGGTCCTAAGAGAAATTCAACACTGAAACAATAAACTTTACTATTTGAAAGTCACTGCCTGTGTATGGGACTAATGTTGAAAAAATTCGGGTAGGCGCAACCTAGTTTTGTGTTCGGAAGAATAGTTAAAATAGCGAACTCGATTGAGAATCGGCACAGATGGGATATTGGAGTATAGTTGACAGTCGCACGATTGGGCGCAATAAAAGTAATTTCAAATGTGAACTGGGGTGAAACTGTTTCTTGATTGTACATAGTTGGTATTTTTAACCTGGTGGTCTCTAGGGTCCAGGTGGTCCATAAAGAAGTTTTCTAGGACTGCAGTCACAGTGAAACCACGTCCACTGTTTCCTGTTATCTGATCATGCAGTTGCTCATTACCAGAGATGATGATAGATCAATGGATGGGGAATTTTGCCGTCCCGAACGGATTTTGCCTAGGTCTGCTTCATAAATTTTCAAACGAAGATTCTACAGTTTAAGAAATGTTTTTCTCCACTGGAAGCGACAACAGTTTTGGTTGTCTGATTGTTTTTGGCTTTTGTCCATTTCTGCAGCGTTGCGCGCTATAGCCACGTGGTGAACCGTGCTACTCAACAGCAGTTTTGAGGATCGGATTACTGGTTTTCAACAACAAGTGCTAATATCTCCCTCCGTTCTCCAATTTTGTTCATCCCAATTCCGTTTTTGAGGTAGCATCTGAGCAGGAATTTAGTATTTTCTTCTACTTGGATAATCTTAATCTTTATTTACTGCGAATGTCTATTTGTTTTAGTCGATCTGCGCCGTTTCTGCTCGTCGCATTTGATTCATTAGTGTGCCTCCCTTTCAGATGCGCGGCAACCTCGTTGTTTCTTTTTTCAGTCTAAGCAAATATCCACGTTTTCGGTTTTGCGCGTTCTAACCCCAGCAACACAATCAATCGATCAGTTACCGTGAGACGTTGTTGTCGTTGGTGTCTCAGAAAGAATGCAAATGTTGGGCGAAGTAGACGTGTTCAATCCATGGTTCGTTGGTTAACTCGGACCTTGGCTATGCTTATTTTTCATTGAAGTTTGTTGCGTTTGGATTTTACCTGTCAGAGTAAGATTGTGCCACTAACATTTCAGCTGAGTAATTCAGATTGTAAGTGTGAATCAAAAGTTGTTATAAATCACCCATCGTTTCTCTCCCGCGAATCGCTGGTGGTCGATCCCTTCTGTTGTTTCCGCTAACCCAAGCGAAAACATTCAGATCAGACGGACGCAAATCGTGTTTTATTTGCGGAAACTCCTCGTACAAAACAGCAATAACGGTTATCATGTATTTTATCGGTTTTCCGACTCATCCAATTAGGTTAAAGCCGCTTTGCTTTGAAACCCAGGCCGCTTGTGCTGATTGGTTGGCGCCATCTGCGATATGGTCCGCTCGGGTTGTTTGCGTATTTTGTACCCATCCACTCATGACTGGATGTCCGGTGGAAGTTGGCAGCAATTGAGTTAACGCTGTTAGAGTGCGCGCACGGTTTGACACAAGTGGATTATATATATATATATGTTTATATATATATATATATATATATATATATATATATATATATATATATAATATGATGTCAATTGCACCCTTATTCAGGCACAATTTGACGTTGTCCAGATTTGGTACTCTACGCTCTGAAAAAATCAAGGTAGTGTTGTGCCTCCTGCGTCCAATTCAAGCGGTTGATCTTGGTTCGCTATCCAAATGGCCATATTGGATTGGGTCCGACTTGCATTCCAGGATGGTAAAACATCATTGTTCACCTTCTTCGATATCGCATACATCAAAATAAAAATGAACGCGAAATCAACTTTGAGAACCGGGATTAACGGCTAAAGTCAAAGAAATGCCGTGGTTACTTTTGGATTGACTTGATCCTAGTAGTAGAAATAGCCTTTGAGGCATAAAATTATTCAGCTATTAAGCCGTGGGGCACGCTTTATTTGTAACTGAAAATAGGTTTTCACCGGTATCGTCTTAAATTTATTGTTCTTTTGTTCACTATACTAAGATAGTGGTTCTCTGGAGGATGGCTGCGGTCATTCTGATTTTACCGCATAGAAAATTAACCGATGGAGAGAAGTTCTCAGGCGATTCCATCGTTTTGAATGCATTGCTTCTCACCTTTACCCTACTTTCCTGTTTCTGACTTCAGGATTATCAACCATGTTCATCTTTTTCAATCCATCTTTGTCTCCTCCTTGAGTGCTTGCACGTAAAAGATTATTATCTTCCTCGATCTTTGGTTTTTTTTAAGCAACATTTCCTTTTAACTTTATCTCAATTATTGCTTACTTTATGTTGTCCCCATCTACGCCCTTTCTATAAACTTTTACGCCGCGTTTCTTTCTCATCTAAGTTGACTGATGCCGGTTCGGCCAGTGTCGACAACGATCCTTCTCTGGGTATAATGACACGTTCTGCCTGGACACTTGTACAAGAACAGTTGACGGATGTGGTGCAAGCGGCGTTCGGTCTTCTCTCTGAGTTAGCTGCCTCCCGGTTGGATCGGATCGCTATCCCTCAGTTACTAAAAAATATGGAGCTGTCGGTTGCACATGAGTTTACAAAATCGGAGTCCGCCTATCAAATCCCGGTGCAAATAGATGATCAGACACAGAATGCGCCAGATGTTGACTGGTTTTCCGACGACAAGACTTGGGAGGTAAATCGATCTCTACATGTCGAATAGGTTCCCTGTCGCTCACTCACAGTCAATCGCCATTAATATGATATTTAGTATATTCATAGTGTTTGTTCACGCAAAACAGATTTTCCCATTCTGTTTGCTCCTCATTGACTCATTACCGAATGTGGAATGACTTGTCCGTGAATCGGATTTCGTCATTTTCTCTTTTAGTATCATGTTCCATGTGATGCTGATTTCTGTATCGGTGGTTTCTCATCAGAATGCGTTGGGTTTCGTTATTAGCGTCCTTTTGGAATTATTTAGCAAGTGTTCATATTCGATGCATGTTTCGTTGACTCATTATGTCTGTATTTCGTGATCTGAAAGCGGCGTTCAGCTCAGTCGATCGTACTGCGCTTTGGCGCTATCACTGGAGGGTGCGTCAGAGAAATTCGTTTCACTTTCCTATTCTGTGCATGTGAACAGCCGACTTTGTTCTTGTACCTACGTCCATACTTCACCCAAGTTCACGACGTATTTCTACAGCTTTCCCTCTTTCGTCCCGCCAGCTTTGTAAGTGAGATGAATTTGGAGATAGGCCTATCCTCATGTGAGAATAGGGGCAATGATATTTGCTCAAACAGGGAATTGTGTGATTTAGAATATGCGGGTGATGTTACGATTTTTATTGAGGTAAGTTGTAAGTTTTCCTCGGTTGTGAGCTGCAGTGTAAATGTGTTTGGGATGCGCATTCGAAGTGTAAAATGCCGTTGCAGGTCTGAAGTGGCTCACAGCCGAATCTTGTATCTGCAAGAGAGGGCCGGAACGATGCAGGTAATTTGTTCGCATAGGTCATTTACATTTCACCATCTGGTCGTATATCGCATGAAGAATCTTTGTACGGGAGAGTTGCTAAGGTTCTCCGTAGAAAGCGCGCTGGAAGTCTTTGGGCCGTCCATACCTTGCGGCTGCCCGCACTGCTGCAGATAGAAAGCTTGATTGACGTTTACCAACTTAATGCATGTACGTTAATGGCATTGTGTTCGCTCGTCGTTCATAGCTTGAGTGCATGCTCAGTAAAATCGCTTCCGTTATCCAGTTGAGAAGATTCGTCATGATGGTCAGTCGATGAAATAGAAAGAGGGTATGACAGTCTCAACCTGTGGAGTGGCGCGTGTGGACCTAGTTAAACTACCTAGTTGCGCTCCACGGGATCCCCTAAAGCCTTGATTGAAGATGTATTTGATAAAGGTCAGTGACATTCTTAACTTCACAATCTTTCTTAAACTTTTAACGTCACAGTTGATTTTTCATTGCTGCTCGTTCGGTTCTCTTTTGAGTAGTCGCTGTTGTGAAATAGAAACCAAAAGCAGTGTAAGCCCAGTGGATGTTAACTCTGGCCAAAGATCGGCGCGAATGAAGTGACACCCCGCTGATTACGGGTGTCCATAAGCTGAGCAATAGAATCGCATGAAATAGTCACTCAGTAACGACAGGCCTAATTAACCGGCAGAATAATCGATCAGTGAGTGTTAATCATATGAGGTCAACATGGACGATTTTGACTGACAAACGAACGTTTGTGTCTGCTCAACTGGCTTGTTCTCTCTAGAGCTAGCGGGAACGGGAAATGGGAAGGATTGTCGACTGGCAAGTCAAATTCAAAATAGACGTTTCGTTTCTTTTGTGTTTTATAACAGCACATTTGTTCGAGAGTATTGAGTATATAAAAACAAGTTGTGTCTGATTCCTGGACGGCCCCTGGTATCGACTCCGGGATTTTAGTCCGTTGTTGTTTTGATGGACTGTCTGAGGCAGTCTATGGTTTTTCGTTGTAATCATTCGAAGTAACATTACGAGGGAGGCAGTCGATATGCATGTCGTCTCCTTAAACGGGAGTCATCCTATCAATGCGCAGTAGTCCGATTCTGTATTTTTCAGAATACACGACGAAATGTAAATGTTTCAATGTAAAAACTTCACATAATTCCAGGAATAACGTGGCGGCCATTCTCACTCTTAGGCAGACGTTAGATTCACCTCAGCCAGCTTCCAGATTTGAGTTCCAACAGAGACTCTAGACAGAGCTTTTTTGCACCTGGCGAGTCCATGGAGTATGTATAGGAGGACGGTCACCAATGTTGATGGTTATCCGTGAAAATGATAGATTCATGCTGATTGCATAGGCGGCTGCGGTCAAGTAGCCCTATTATCTGAGGAGCGGTTGGATTTCGCCTGGCAAACGTTCTTCCTAAAACATTCAACTTGTCCGCTGGTGACACTGACATGGTGATTGTGGTCTGCCAGCGATATAAAGCCATTGCGTCATGTCCTATCCCTCCAATTCGGTAATTGGGTCAGCCGATCAGAAGTTCATTTTAAACACTTCTGCTTTGCAAATCGCGCTCTGTTACGGAAAACTACGGATGGATCTTCGAATGAACGGACCTGTTTTAGTCTAGCCAACCGGTCGTTGTAATAACCCAAAAAGGTACCATGTACGAAGGGGGTTATGTGGAAGAGAAGTCGACATAAATGTAAACTCTACACAAACTTCTCTTTTTTCCCTCTTTTTCTTCCATTGTTGCCTTCGCCACGATGCCGCTGCCCCAATGTCTGTAGGTAGTTTGGTACAAATGTAAATGTCGATGCAGAAGTAAATGTTCTCTGCACATCAAGATTCGTACGCTTCATGTAAATCATCGGGATCTAAGAGCATCATCAATCACCACAGGTTAAATGAATGGGGCTTATATTCGTAAATGGGAACTATCTCGATTTACTTGGGAAGGCACTACTGTCCTTGAAGAAAAAACACGAGGGGTGGGGTGGGGCTGACGAAATTATCTGCTTGCGGTATTCAAGGAATTTGGACTCAAAATTTTCTGTTCGGTTTGATACAACCATTAACCTTGCACTAATGTACTCTGATTTCTGCTGCTATCTCATAGCAACTAGTAATAGCGAAAGAAAACAGTGAGGTCATTAGCCAGGTGAATTTTAGAGAATCGGAAACATTTTGATTTCACGAACGCCACCAACTGCAACATCTAGCCATTACCGCCAAATGTCTCCAGTCATCACGTTGGAGATCTCGCGGACCCCAACTTAATAATTTAGCTTGAGGTCATCGGGCATTCTTTTGGCTAAGCTTGCCATTTATTTTCGTCACGTTATGAACTGACCGTCTTGATTTATGGGCTTGTATAATGCATATCCCAACCACATTATCATATTCAAGTTCAACGTCTGTTCGATCGGCTGAACTCTGTGATTCAACGCCTAATCTCAGTTATTGCAAAAGTTCTCCCGCCATGTTCTAGAAATGTCACATGAACATCCGTGTTTAAGCGCGGACGATCATCGGATGTTTTCTATTCTGAAGGATCATGTTTTTGGGCCGTATATCAGATGGTAGTGTTTGTATCTGAATGTTCGATTATGTTCTTGCCGGTTGTGAACTGCCACACTGCTCACTCATCCGGTCCACAATAGATCTTTTTATTCACATGGGCACGTCCAACCCATAAGCACAATTTGTGAGGCAGCATTAATGGCTCAGGAAAGGTATAGTTCATTTGGGTACGGTTATTTCTGTTTTTGGCATTATGTGGAGTGAATAGACTGGTCGGTGAACCAAACGGAGCCAAACTATTTTATCCTGCATAGATTTTTTGTATGAAAGCTTTGGTCCACGTACTTTGTTTATTGGGGTTCTGTGAAATGGCAGATATTATCCTTCCTCGTCGAGTTCTCAGTCAAGAAATCTCGCGACCGGTGGTGATTATGTGGATGAAGCATCTATCACCCGCATCTGCCGATCATCTTGGCGGTAGACCATAATTCGTTTTCCGCGGCTCGTTACCGCGCCTGACCCATTGAGACAATGTGTGTGACACTCCAACTTTCATGGTCACGGTTGCCGCCCTTCTCCCTTCGTGTAGTGGATCCTAGAGGCCACGGAATATGCGCCTTCCACTACACTCATGCGTGGTAGATGTAATAAAAATGAATAGATTGATAAGCAGTTAAGAATATTGAAGCCAAACTGTTTATAGAATGCACCTAAAATTTGTGTTGCGTTCAACGTGAATAGTATCCTGTCAGTATGCGCCCTTCCAGACGAAAAATATTGCGGCAATTTGCAAAATTACTTTGGACGAATTGATCCCCGATGTAAGAGAAACTTCAGCTAATTACATCCCCTATCGACAACATCATCCGACACTAGAACAATCCTGTTATTTGTGTAACCGATTGCAGTATAATGTTCATTTCACCACATATTGTGCGTATTCGACTCATGGTACCCTTTTACTCTCTCTCTCTCTCTCTCTCTGTTTTGTTCTGTCTCTCCCCAGTCGGATGTTACGCTGAAACTGTTCACCGAAACTCTCGACTGTATGCATGAGGCTTATGTGAATCCAGCTTTCACTGTGCAGTTATTTGCCCGATTATTACATCGTTTGAATGCTCGCTTGTTCAATTTTTTGCTCGGAAATCCCCCCGAAGATGAAGTTATTTCTGAGAGTAAAGATGAACGGGATAAATCCAGCCATCCAGCTAACCCTTCTGGTCCCTGTCACGTGTCACCCGCTTGGGGGCGTATTTTGCACCGCTGGATTCACGCCGGTTTGTGTGCATGGGCTATGGCTCAGGGCCTAAGCACGGCCGCCGAATGCTATCTGCAGAGAGTTAGCCAGGTGAACTATCCATTGTTTCATTCTTTTCTTCCCATTAATACTAAAATCATTTTGTTCTCCCTGTTTTACTGGCCCTAATTAGCTACATAATCGTTCATGATAGGTCATTTTATCCATTTTCATTTGCATTCGAATATGGACTTCCAAGTGCTCCATAATCACTCCGAATCAGATATAATAAAATTATTCAAATTCCAGAGGAGGATAAAAGTATAAGTCTCGTGGTCTTCAATTCGCTGTCCGTTACCTCGCAGGATGTTCTCTTATGTTACCGTTTCACCTGGATCTACCCCATAATACATGTCAAAGAAACATTGCAGGATTAACGTATTATTTGTTATGCTGTTTTCGTCCTGTCATTATTTTAAGTCCAGAAGGTTCAGAACTTATTACTCGATTTCACTTTCTAGAAACTTGTTAGGAACCACTGAATTGCTAGTCACTGGAGGATTCCAGATGCTCGAAATACTTTGCAATAAGGTATCGAGTTAGACTAAGTAGTCCTGTTTCATGGGCAACGGTTGTACGGAGTTACTTTTAGCGGTGGTAAATCTTGTGTAGACGAGATCTGCGAAGAGGATTCATCATGAATTTTCGGTTATTAAAGAAATAATAAAATCTGGAATTCGCAAGGAACTGGAATACTTCGGTATTGTTTGCACTTGAATATTCCACTATTGTGAAATGGACTTCGTCGATTTGCAACGTTCCCTAGGCTGTGTTAGTAAGATTTTCCTTGATGTCAAAGATAATGTTCCACAGTATTTCTTCGGCTTTATTGCTGCTTGCTCGACAGGATCTCTAGCTTTTTGTCAACCGTACCAACCATTTACTGACCTCAGAGGAAGGCTTGTAACCTGAATCGAACATTTTGTGAGAAACAACGGATAAGCTCATCACCATCCAGAGTGCAGCAGTAAAGGGTTTCTAACATTTGTCTGGAGTGGATGATTGCCTGTTTCCAGCTACTCCAGTACATACCGGACTTCCGGAGTTTATGGCGCTTTTCATTATCATTAACGGCAAACAAAATTAAATTATTCTTTTTGATATTCTGAACGCAGAATCCGTTATTGCTTTGGGCGTTCGTTTGTCATGTTGGCTTTAAATGTAGAAAGAGGATTGTGTTCAAGTGAATACATGAAGTTTCTTTAAGAAATCAATGAAAAAACGAACACAGCTCGATCGCAAGATTGAGACAGTTCTTTGTTTTCTAGAACTAAATGCAATTATAGTTGTGACCCTCAAATGAAAATATGGTCTCTGGAATCCCAGTAACGACATGTGCACGTATATTTGTGAATTATAAGTGATATCTTGACGAGTGAACAAAATTTCCGCGAGCGCACTCGACCAGTTTCGCAGTTATCCCCGCCCGTTAGGAATGCGTACACGTTACTCTCTTGTCCATACACCCTTGTACATGCACATTTCGAATTGATATTTCTCATCGGAATGGAACTCGTATCGTCAGGATTGTGCATAGAAGGTCTTCGTTAAGGAGCCCCGCGTTCCTAAAGTTGGCTTAGTCCACCTGACAGTGAATTATCAGCGAATCATATTTGTAGTTCTTCTATGTGCTCTTCAACGAAAATCTTCCATGCACACTTCTGATGCTATACATTAGACTCGGACGAGACATGCATGTGTATATATAAACATGCCTCACGAAAACACTTGCATCATCGTTTACTTGTGTATAGGATGACTCCTCCATTACGTGCATAATGCGGTACTTGACGACCAGCGCACACATGATTGTCAGCTCATTTTCGCACCGTATTTGCAATTACCTACCGCTTTTGTCGTTGTGACCCTCCATGTCTGTCCGTCGATGAAACCGATGGTCGAAGGCAACACTTGCATCTAGATTATTATGCAATTCAGTGACGCTAGCATAAATTTCATCCGCTTTATGCGGATTGTCTTCCCGATCACATTGACCCGAGAAAGATCTGTTTCCATCGGTGACGACAAAACCATTTTACTCGCAAGTATCGTTCCAATTCTTAGAGATCGATCACCATACTGGAGCTTCATCCGCTGCTATCAACGACTTACGGTGTGGCGGTTTCAAAAATGGGTTTCCGGCCAATGTTATGGCTTTGTATGGGACATTTCCTTTGGCATTTAAGTAGTTTTTTATACCGTGGTGGTCGGCAATATGAATAGTCGTCAGAGCGGACTTTTAAACATAGGTATTCATAATAAGTATTACATATGTGTATGAGCACAATCAATCTCGCGATTAATGTCGCCCACAAGATGTGTGTAGCTTGGGCATACAAACAGCTCACCTTTCATGCTTGAGAATTCCCCCATGGTTTATCGCCCCCCGAATCTCATTTCTGCACCGGAAACCAATTTTGAGGATTAACTCCATCAGAGTTGGACATCATGTCATCTAACATCGGTACCACGAGCCTAGTTTGACGTCCGTAATCAGTTGTGCATAGATTGTCAGCAGCTTTTGGATGAGTGAACATACGACCGGTTTTGCATATGTATACGACGCCCCAAATTCGACTCTGGTGAGACATATGAATTCGGAGTGTACAAGTATGTGGATGTTTGGACAAGAGAGCATCGGGTACGCATATGTGACGAGCGACAATAACCGCGAAAGCGGTCGTGTGCTCCCGGGCAAATTTTGTTTACGCATCCAGATACTAATTCCTGCTGCTTCTATATATACATACGTATATTCTGGGGCATTGTGCCCTCGCTCCTATCTCAGGTTGGCTCAGTCCAACTGACAAACAATTATCAACCAATCACAGTTGTGATTCTCCTGTGAACTCTTCAACCAAGAGCTTCCATGCACACTCCTGACGCTGGAGATTCGACACACCTTATTTGAGAATTCACACACAAAGGGACGTAGTGGAAATGGAGAGTCGAAGAGCAAAGTGCCTTTGCAAGGATAAAGAAGGCCGTTAGTGAAGTACTAAATTTCAGCGTACTACAGCCCGGACTTGCGCACGGTGCGTTGCTACTAGCCCGTCGGGCCTGGGAACAGTATTTCTGCAGAAAGAAGAGGTGACTTGATTTCCGTAGCAGTAGCTTCTTTCCGAGAAAAAAAACTGTTCCCAGATAGGAAAGGAAATGCCTACGGTAGTTTTCTTCGCGGAATGTTTCGATATTTCAACGTGTGGCAGAAAGACGATCGTTCGAACAGATCACAAACCACTGCCAACTGTAGCTCAAAAGCCATTTAACAGTGCGCCGAAGCGTTTACTGAAGATGCTCATCCGGCTCCAAAACGGTTATCGCCGAAAATTTTTTTCGATCATATGTCCACTGGATTTTGAGCTTCTTTCCATGATCGACTGAAGGTCAGAAAACAACGATCTCAAAAGTACAGAAAACTGTAAATAGTAACGTGATGTTTTTGCAGCTGTTTGAATTCATTTCCTAGGGGTGGCTGGAGTTCACGTGCAACCTCCCAACTTTTTCAGCCGTGTTTTTCAGAAATATGGTTCATATCACGGCGCAAAAAGTTTTAGTGCTCAAAGGTGAGGGTTTTGTCATTCCAGAACGCTTCACAGTGAGTTTATCGGAAAACTTTATTTATCGTATTCCGGGGTAAGCGGGTAGCACCAGCTGATCCAAGAACGGTGTTCTGCTGGACCGGAATAACAGTTGTTATCAAGAATACTGTAATTCTCGTCGAGAACTGTCTTGCCAACGAGAATCGACAATCAGGAGGAGCCATGCTACTAAGACAACTGCTTACCCATCTCTGGCAGTTCTGGACCTGAGATATCTTCGAGTAGGTGACCAAAAATGTCTCATTTTGGTTGACCGTTACAGTGGTGTTTTGGAATTAACATCCTCTAATCTACGATGACAACCAACGTGGTTGGCTGTTTACGTACTTATTTTTTTGAAAACGGCATTTTCGAGACGTTGTTTTCCGACGACGGGCCACAACATATCCTTGCGTAATTCCGACAGTTTTGCAGACAACTGCATTTGACTATCACAGCAACATTCCGCACTGCGTTCAATCCAACTGCAATTCCTAGTCGGAATTGAAAGCGGCAAAAAGATGTTCATATTAGCGAAGGAATCTAAAGGTTACCTTTATCCAATATCACTGGATGGAGAAAGAAACATCCCGAACGCCATAATTCAAGACAGTTCAATGCAACAATTGTTTGGGAGGAGAACGCGTACACGATTAGCGGCAGTCATCGACCTACTGAAGCCAAAAATGCAACCTCCCGATGAAATAAATGTTCTCCCATAGCAGAGCAGAGATTCGCAAGAGCTCTATTGTTCCTACTGATTATTACCGTAGTCTAGAGCCGGGGAAAACGTGTGGGTCATTGATATTCCGGAGAGTCTTCAAATAATGAGAAAGGCAAGATTTTTAAGGCGTTTAGGAAAAAAGTGAAAGTGAGCAAAATACTAAAAAGCAAAAAATAGACTAAATATCCGCATACAAAAGACCAGTCACTGGTACTGGGAACCAAGAGTTACTGGGCTTCGGGTGACCCAGAAATAAACGGTTCTGTCGAAAATGGGAGGATGTTATATCCTTACAGATAGGTCAACATCGCTTTTGAGTTTGATAGAGCTGGTGTAAGTGGAGAGTGGTCGACAAATCGTAATCGACACAGTGGCAAATTTGCAGTCCTGTCAGACTACGGCCGGTTACAGACGGCAAGTCCACGTCGAGGCCCTGTTATCCCATTGAACATCCGCTGACAAGGAGGCATGACTGGAAAGAGAGTGCATATGTACGTATTGCGAAGGTCATATCATGAGTAATGCCAGCCAGTCAGGATAAGTGGCTCTGGTTTGACGACAAAACGACGTGAACTAAATCATTTGAAAATGTCACACGAGATGGACCAATCATGGCGTTAGCCGGAAAACCGGTGAACTAAGCGACGGTCACAGACCCAAATGTGCAGGCAAATATCCCATAAATACCAGTCATTTTCATCTGATAAAACTAAGTGTCCTGCTAGTACAGTTGGGTTGCCCACGCTTAGGGTGGTGAGAATCGGACGATTCCGTTCTGCGGTTTGAAACTGGAGCAAAATGAAAACCTTAATCTCTCCTCTCGACATAAACATATACAGGCGCTAGCTTTGCTTGCTTGCAGTATGAGGGCTCGACAATCCTCCGAGCAGTTTCAGGTTGTGTTCGTTTTCAACACATCAGAAGGATATTGGCTGATGAAAGAACACCTGGATATCAGTTCTTTGTTCAGTTACATGTCCCTCATCGCCGTCAGAGCACATCAGATTATAGTAATAGCTGCCTAACCTACATTGACGGTGCTTAAGCAAAGTTGGCTGCGTTGTGATATGTAAATGTTTCCCCTGAATATTGAAGTTCACTACAGGGGTATTGGGCACCGACGTTTTTGAAATTTTGTCACAACTTTCTTCTCTAAACTTCCAAATCCACTTTTGTTATCTTGCATGCGTTCTTCGGTGAGATGCTTATTTGGTTTAGAGAGCTTAAGTTTATTTATCCATTTTTCACTGGTTTTATCTTGCCAACCATCGGCACAAAACGGTGCGCCGAAGCAGTTTTACCTTAGTCTTTCTTGATTATAAAATGTGATTGCACCACTTTTCATGCGCGTATCATTCCTCTCGGTTGATCGTAATACTATCCCTACCTGACAATTTTGTCTTTCCCCCTCACACGCTCTCGCTGTAGGCGGCTGAGCTCATGCTAGCTGATGTGAGCTCCGTCGAGAGTCTGTACAATGTGACTGTTGATTTGGTGGGATTAAATTCGCGTCAGGTACGTGTGCTTCTGGAGAATTTCGTACAGCCTGTTTCGGGAGACACGGCGCAATTAACAACAGACAGCGATGGTTGCTGTCTCACAACTAGTCGAATTCCAGAACCTTGGGTCGAGTTTGTCGTATCTGGTGTGAAACTGGTGAGTTCATTGATTTTTTTCCAGAGTATCCAACAGCTGGAGTTCGACATTGTGATTGGTGTCCCCAGTAATATCCCGTGAATAATTGCCAAATGCCTTACCGTTGCACCATGTAAGCATTTTCGTTGTTCTACCGAACGAGGTGCGGTTTTGTCGTGGTTGAAATAAATTTGAATCCATCAATGTCTGATTCTATTCTATTTCCATATTTTCATGCATCTCGTTTGATTTTCGTATTGTCTGCTTCACACTAGAAATAGATCTATCTGGTGCACGTGTATAATATGCAACGAAGTTATATTCACAACCTGAAACTAACCGTAAAACTGCTGAACGAGTACAAGCAGCTCCCTGTGCTCAAGCTGTTAATACATATATGCACCTTTGTTCTGTTGCTCTCTGTTTTGTTGATCGAAAGGTAAGGTTATCAGGCAGAGTTAAACACATGATCACGGCTGGTCCAGAAATGGACAGTTTGTGGCATTTTGCGCGTTATTTCAACATTTGTTTCCACTTACGATTTTAACTTCCTGGGAGAAATGTATAGGGTTTTAATGTGCTGATGTGGTTTGAGGCCGTGTAATATATATATATATATATATATATATATATATATAATATATGTAGTGAGTAGTATCTGGATGCGTGAACAAACTTTGCCCGGGAGCACACGATCTTTTTCGCGGTTGTTGTCGCTCGTCAGGTATGCGTACCCAGTACTCTCTTGTTCAGGCATCAACGAATCACAGTTGTCGTTCTTCGGTGGGACTCTTCGACAAAGAGTTTCCATGCACACTCCTGACGCCACAAGTTCCATTCTGGTGAGGCAATGTATATATATATATATATATATATATATATATATATATATATATATATATATATATATATAATGGCGTGTTGATATTACGTAGTTAATTGTTTCATTAGAACACATCCTAATGATCCGGCTAAAAGTGTGCTTCCAGAAATAATGTCTTATTCAGTGTAAAGTGGTCCTTTCACAAACCGTACCAGCAGTTTTTTTCCACTTTTATCATATTCCATGTTTAATGGTGCTGGTTGATATGGAATTTCCATGGATGTGGTTTGGTGACCTACACAGCATGCCAACTAAATTCAGCTTTTTTCACAAGTACAGCGTATATTCGACGACAATGTGACTGTATGTCAGCGTGTACGTTCGTTGACTTGGATACGTCAAACGGGTCACTTTCTTTCTTGCTTCTAAAGGGAATTATATGATTTCAAGCCATATTATCTTCACTGTACCAATCTCATATAGTGCTTCACCGGCTCTCTTTTAGTATGCCTCCCGGATAGATCACAATGGTGATAGCTGGATGCCTGTTCATCGTTCTGGCCATTTTTTATAACGCTTAGATCACACAGTCGGTATTCAGAACGATGATTTTATAATGATCAGTTGTTTGTTTCTCCATTCTTTTCTTGCGTATCGCGATAGTCACCCGAATGCTTTGATGTCGGAAATCTGATTGATTCACGGAACGTCTCTCTCTGTTAGAATAATCATCTGTTTCAGTGTTTATGGACACGTATTTCAGTACTTAATCTTAAATGCGTTGACTCAAAACTCCTCGAATGGGGAGGTTGTGGGGTACCACAGTGGACTACTGTTGCTTGGACTATGCTCTGGTTACTCAGCGAAAACAATTCGACGATCGTAGGTTATGTGCCGTGCCTCCAATTCTGCTGCTCGTAAAACAAGTCTGACTGAAAGTTATGAGTCGTGCATTGTTCCGACATTCCGATCTGTCACAGCGGATGCGCGTAAAATGATTTATTGTCCACTACTTTGAAAGTTCCAAACCCCCCTAATCTGATAGTACAAGGAAGAAAAATAAGTATCCCGCAAACTTGTTTTAATTTACCATTTAAAATGAGTATTATGTCCATAATGGAACAAAGTTATTCGCCCATCTCATTGCCACGTTTGATTAGAGACCTTATGTGGTTCTGCGCCACTCCAAGCTTCAGAGCTGCGTAGTATACCCTAGTGTTTTTATCATCCCGGCTTCTGAAAATATGCGAATGCTCTCTTCATTGTTGAGTCTTCTGCAATGGTGATGGCCATGTGGACTAAGTGATTATCATTTCGAATATATATAAATTTATATCCTGCCACATTGTGCCATAGCTATGTGAGGCCGATATCCACTGTCGCTCGCTTTCCCATTTCTTACCTGCTGGGATATTTTGTTTTTCTGACCTGCTTCACGTTTCTAGGTTACCAGTGACCACTCCTACCATTTTGTTCTTCCTAATGCACTTATTCAGAGGACATGTAACAAAGAAGGGCCATGTTTAGCTCTGTTTGCTGCATTCTGGAAGCCTTGCGTCGTTTTCGAACTTTTGGGCAAAGTTTCGAAACTCCGTCACAATCCTCTTGATCTGTAGTGTAATTCTCTTATCTGCCTCTTCAACCTCGAGAAATAGTATGATTCAGAGACTGAACTATTTGATCATACACCGTAGGCCAAAAATGGTCAGTTTTCTGCACATCCGAGTTAATCATAACTTACTATTCAAAAATTCTTGTTTATTCTTTTAGATTTCCCTGGTTTACTTGGCAGTATTCTCCTTCTTTTCCGTCTCATTCGGCCGTACGCTCATCCTGAACATTCTCATATCTCTCCATGAATTTTTTTGATGCATAGGACTCTTCTACCTACAGAAACCTAAATACCGAATCGTTTTCACCACCGGAATAATTGGTTCAAATTTCGGTAAATCTTAAAACTCCCTTGACTGTTTTTGACTTCCGATTTTCGATGATTTCGCATGTAATTCGATCAGGTTCCCATGCCTCATAACCACTCTCCTTAGTGTTCTTGTTTCCTTCCCTGACAATCTTGTTTGGAGACCAAAATTTATTTCCCCAACACAATTTCCTCCGTCACGCACATCGTACAGTCCGGGGGGAGAGGTTAGTTTGTAGAAGGCAGCTCCAATATTGTTTATATTTCAGCGTTTGCCAATAGGTACTTCGGCTAGGTGCGTTTTTTCTGCATATCCGCTTGCATCCGTTGTTCACGCTAAACTCCTTTCCGTGCGCAATCGATCTGGCTAGATGTCGTTTCTCGGACTGGCTCCCGTTCACTCCACTGGCATGTTTCGTTTGCACGCACAGTGTAATTTGCGTGTTTGTAGTTAATTAATCTCATATATCTACGCCGGTTTTTTGCGGTCGCAACAGGCGTCATGGTCTATTAGTGAAATATTCATCAAGAACCACCATGTTCCGCTACTGGAAACCAATATTCTGACCGACCATGTGTACTTTTTCTCCCTGTTAATTCCTTCCTGTTAATATGTACAGATAACTAAGGGTTACCCGATAAAAGTTGATGGTTGGGCATAGGTGGGATGTAATTGTGTATTTAGTTTTCGGGTCCCAGTTTAATATCCGTGAAAATATCCTATTTATGATACTTTTTCAACGAGCAGTCGCACGGCGACGAGTTATTTCCAAATTACTCTACAGATACAGTTGCGCCATGTTTTTTTTAGATTAAGGTATCCTGTATTCGCCTATTTATTTTGCAGTTTATCAATTTGGCCAATTACTTTTTTCATCCCGTTATCGGACATCAAAATATTGAGTGTTTTTTTTCCTTGGCTGACTGCGCGACCAACAGCACATTCTTCAATATATATATATATAAAAGTAACCTGGTCTAAGTCGATGTTGAGGCTGCACTTGCTATTCCCTTCGCAAGCCGCACTCTGTTCTCCTCCCCTCCCACAAGCCAATCTCACTGTGGTATTAGCAACCAACCACGCACTCTGGATTGCGGAGAGGGAGCGGTGGATGACTTTGAGACCTTGCTTTCGGTCCTCATGTCAGTAGCACGACTCATACATCGTGATTGAGATCCACGACATCGCACAACGAAATGTTTGGACGCATCAGATTATGCGAATGATTGTTAAAATCAGTAGTGTTGACGCATCTGAAATTCTTTCTTACCTAGAGTTTCTCCCTATTGCTTCTATGCATTACTCTCCGTTCAATTTTCTCCTGGGAAGTTGATTTTCCCCATTCGATTGAAGGGTTTTGTGCACGCCAGTAACATTTGACTGAAGGATCGTTGTCTGGTCGTCCTACCTGTATATGCACCCACGGATTACACCTCCCTTGGGACCGCGAAGACGGAGTGACACATCGAAGGCCCAATTCCTATCCCCGATAACGGACATTGCCACTGCAATTCTGACCGAAAACTGCTCCTGGTGAACATCAATTTTCGTCATAGAAAGCGAAATCGGCCCTCCTGGCACCCACATTCGCTTTCGCAATGTTTGACTCAGAATATACACACTGCCAGCGGTCACTGGTGACGTGGATCAACCCGGGATGGTCGGTCATTCTGGTCCATACCTGTGAACTCAGATTATGCTTCGGTTCGTGTTCTCCTTTGTTTGCGCCTAATCTCTGATCACAACAACACAAAAGCCACTGATCTGGCATAGCTGATTCTCGACGATAATCATCGACTACATTTCCGGTCGGAACTTTCAATTCGGTTGTCGTCTCAACAAACACTGAGAGTAGATCAAGGAAGCCCCACACTCAGCGGTAACTGCCACACGGGATGCTTTGATGACGTCCAAGAGGTCGACTTATCCTCTCACTGGTGCTAGTCGCATAAAAGTAGGAGTAAAAAGTAAATTCATACTGCATTTAGCCGACTATGTTCCGACTGCAAACCCTATCAACTCAGACAAACATGCAAACGGTATCAGCCAATGACGAACAATTACAACGAAAACAGATTTAATTAGAGAAGATCAGACAGGATTATCAATGGGAACCGTAAGTACAGCAATAACAGCAACTTCACCACTGAAGAACAGAAAAATTCAATATTTTGGTGAATTTGGTTTTATTGATACTTGACAAATGGAATAGACGACATTTCAAAACGGTCAAGTGGGAAATAAAACCAGATAAATGTAAATGTAAAATAAATTGATGAAATTAGGCCGCATAAAATCTGGGCATCATATTGCGTCTTATCACGTCCGAAGTTATCTTCTATCAGTTACTTCCTGAGCGGTACATTATTTCGTAACAGTATCCGTGTTTAGGTCACTTCTAGAAGAAAAGCAAAAGTTGAGTGAAAATGACAGACAAAGTTCAGAGACTGGATATTGTAAATTTATCAGCAGTATCACGGCCAACCGCGGAGTTATCATGCTCTCACGCAGCAGATTTGATGCAACATTTACCAAACTTGTTGCTCTGTGGTTGTCACATGCGAATCTATCACTCTTCTCGTAAATCGGTACGATCATCGATTCAACATCAAGCTTTGGGATCCTTTCTGTTGCCAGTCTGCCTCTTGCTTCCTAGGAAAATCTATTTTCTTGATTAATTCGTCTTCGGGTGGAAGGCTGGTATCCATCTGAATTCGTTCACTTGCATGCATGAGTGAAAGGTCTACTGTGACTCGAAGCCAACTAAACTGCACCCAAAAGTGTTCTGTTCAACGCACCAGAAGAGGGTCCTGAGAGTGCATCACTGTGCCGTCAGATTTCTTAACCACCTCGATTTCGCCCAGCTTTCATAGACCAATCTTCTTGATCAGGTTGCGACTATTTCTAGATAGCCATAGCATTTTCCATTTCTGCACATTTCCTCTATCTCAGCACTACTCGCGATGCATTATCCATAATTACCGAGCTGAGCTATCTCAGGTTCATTGCATGTTGCATACGCTGGAGGAGAAACGGTCCTGCGAGCACTAACGGTGTAACTGAAGTCGAGGTATATCAATCCGATCATCAAAGCATCCGTGTGGCAGTTACCGCTGAGTTGTGGTGGCTTCCTTGATTACTATCTCAAGTGTTTGTTAGCATCCACAACCGATTGAAAGTTCCGACCGGAAATAGTAGTCGATGATTATCGGTCGAGAATCAGCTATGCCAGATAGCATGACTTTTTGTGTTGTTGTGAGTCAGAGATGAGGCGCATACATAAGGAGAACACGAACGAAGCATAATCTGAGTTCAACAGGTATGGACCAAGAATGGACCGACCATCCAGGCTTTGATCCACGTCACCGGTTGACCGATGGCAGTGTGGTCAAGCTGAGTCCATACGCCTGAGAAGGAAGGATGACCCGGGTAAATGGATGGCGTTCTTATGAAAAAACAGTGTGCTATGCCAGACAAATTGACGTCCGATGTGCCGTTCCGTGCTCTGCCAAGGTACTCTGTTGGGCGTTGAAAATACCAGTTAGCGACCACAACCGTTCATTCAACGTACACTGCGAGTGACCGAGATAACGAGCGGCAGAATAGTTTTTTAAATTTCTTTTCATCTACAGGGGACTTCAGGTCGTTGGAAACATATACTGATTAAGGCCGAACAAAAACGACGCTTCAATCGAACTACTATTGACAACGTGACAGAACCGCTCGAACCAAGCTTACACATAAACGGATGTTGACTGGCATCCTAGTCTACGGCATGCATGCGGCCTGCTCAGTGGGAAGTTCGAAGCATATCCTGACCACGATGTTCAAAGGGGCCCGAATTCCAAACCCGACATGCGATGAGTGAAGTGAGAGATAAGTTTGCATCTGGGGAATGAAGGTCCATCACGCAAAGGGGATTCTCTATGGGCGTTTGGGAGCACAGGCATACTGTCTGCTTTTAGAAGTTCCAGTAGTTCTTGCCAGGGTAACTTTTTGGCCTAATCGTTCAGTGTTACGACCATCGAAAGGCAGATAGTGAATCTAAAAGTTATAGGGTATTAGTAATGTTTGCTAAATTACTTGCTTTTCCTTTCTCCTAATGCTCTGCTATCAGAAAAATCGTCGAGCCCGCAGTTGTTCGTAGCACATTGCATGGGTCCGTACAACCGAGGAACGGATATAAGAAAGATCACCTAGAAAGGGTGCTGGAGTATTTGGGCGATTCGATACTTCGTCACCTGCCACATCGCAGAAGGATTTTTTCCTTGGGGCCCCAGCCGGGACTTTGACTCGAAAAATCTCACGACAAGGGAGGTGGAGCGTTTACCCATCCACGGAAACTCGAAAAGGCGGATGGTTCACCTGCTCACCCCTGGTCGGAGCAATGGTAGGGGCGGTCCTGATTATCATAGCTGCTGAACCGATGCAGTATGGGGGTTCATTGGGTGTTTTCAGTCTGATTTATCGGGTCAAAGATTTCGTCATAGTCCCGGACAACAAATGGTGCTGGCCGGCGTCCAGCCCTAAGCAGGGCCTGAACATTAGGGTTGCTCAACCAAAGCCTTGCTGTCCCACAAGAATGTCCGCAAGAGAGCGGGGAGTAAGTATAATTATTCTTCCATTTCATCTCCGGATCAGCGGCCGGTTCATTCAGCCTCAACTTGGAGGAATAGGAGATGTACTTCTGTCGTCAGGGCTCTACCCCATGCCTTCAGGCACGACTGGATCTCTCTTTTAGATCAATCTTTGTATAGCTCGTCGGGTCACGGAGCATGCAAGGCCGTCGCACCAATTTAAATTAAGTCTTGATTGGTGACGCGCCAGGAAGTTCCTGGGACGGCGTTCCCATATG
>LUCM01000547.1:73286-97157 GCA_008360955.1 Fasciolopsis buskii | reverse complement strand
GCGGGTTATCTGGTTCTCGCGAAAGGTGAATGCGTGAGAATCAAGCCGGTTTCTGTCCCGGTGGGGGTTGTATTGACCAAAGTTTCACTTTGTGACAGATCTAAGAACATATGCACATGTTCCGTAGACCCACGATTTCTGTTTTTTTTTATTTGAAAGCGGCGTTCAACGCAGTGAATTATGCAATGTTGTGACGCGGTCTTTCACTAGAGGGCGTACCGGGAAAATTCATTTTACCTATCCAATCTCAGTAGGTGGACAGTCGAAGGCGAGTTTTTGCTGAGTTCACCACGTAGAGTGATGTTCGTCGGGATTTCCTTCCTCCACCATTCCTTTTTAATGTTGTCACCAGAATGGCTATGGAGATAGCTCTGTTCTCGTATGAGAATAATGGCATTGATGTTTGTGCAGACAGGAACCTGTCTGATTTGTAATATGAAAACCAAGTTATATTACTGAATAGAAGCCCAAGTAAGTTGTAGATCTTTCTACATCCTCTGAACGGTAGTGTAGGTATGTTTGTTATGAGTTTCGCACCTTCGAAGTGTAAAATGCTGTTGCGAGACTGGATTGGCTCAAAGCAGAACCCTGTTCCTCCAGAGGAATAACTGAATGAAGTGGACAGATTTGGTTCTTTGGGTATTTGTATCTCACCTGGTAGTCGTATATCGGAAGAAGTACATTCACGCATACATAAGGCCTGATTGGCGTTTGTTGGTTTGAGGCATCTGTGGCGTCGTCGTGACATCCGGTTACCGGTCAAAGCTCGAGTATGCACAGCAGCAGTGAGTTTGGCACTGTTCTACAACTCCGAAACATGACCGTTGAGAGAAGATGAAGGTGTGTGAGGATTTTCGGTGTTTGAACACCATTGCCTTCGTAGTATTAGAAGAATATGATGGGAGAATTTTCGCGGTAACTCTGGGGTTGGGCGTAGGGTACTGGGTCCCAGGGTCCAGTCTTCAAAACAGGCTTTGAATCAGAATAGGTTAAATTGGTTGGGACACGTTTTGAGCAGAACGACTGCCTGACTCGTTGCACGGTGTTGCTTGAGATAGATAATGGTTGGATGATGTTTCAGGGTGGCCAGTTGGTGAGATGGGTAAAAAGTTTGAAAACTTTAACGAATAGACTGAATCGTGTAGATAGAGTTAGCTTGCCGGTTTGGTGTCCACGAGATCTCCCAAAGCGATGGTGCGATAAAATGGATGATATGACTCACTTGCACAATCAGGGCGTTCTTGGATTCAAAGGCTTTCTTCTTCTTTGGGGTTCTTCAGCTCATTATTTTTCTGTTCGATATTTCACTATCCGTCGTTTTTTCCTGTTTGATGAGATGTTGCTGGTGGCAGCCAAAACCAGAGCACGTTGGTTATCGAAACTGAACGTTGCTGGCTCTAGCCTGAATGTTGTCTTTGATGGGGAAGTGTTAGATGGGTTTGATTACTTGGGTGCTTGTTTTACTGGCGGTAATGAAACCGATGATATGTCTTCGCGCATACGTTTTGAAGTAAAATTGACCGATTTAGGTCATCTTTAGCGTTGCCTCGCATTACCAAACAGTTCGAGCGCAAAAATTAACCCTAAGGTTGGTCCCCATATACGTTTAGGTACATTGGCGTGGAAAAGCTGCATGTATATTGTTTCCGTTTTCTCCACCATGGTTTTTTTCCTTTGCCTTGTTTCTGATAGCATGTTCTGTACAGTATTTTTACAAGGTTCCTCTTCTAGACAGCACTTTAGTTATTTTTTGCAAACTTAATTTAACTGTAATTGTTTTTGTCTTCACTTACTAAGCTGTTTTTTTAAATCATATACTTCTTATTGTCTCATTATTTGTTATCCAAGTATGCGGTGGTATAGTGTAGAAACCGAGGCCAGAGCGTCAGTAATGGACGTTAGTAATATTTTACCATTGGGGTTAGCGAAATGCTGGGTTCAGTCAGGGCAACGGAGGAGATTTCTGTGGACTGGTGATTGTACTGATATACATAGAAGGCGCGAGGCCTTCTTGTTTGATTTACAGAGGAATAAGTTTGATGAGCATTGCATTCTAGCTGCTGTCAGCACTTTCCTCCGCTTAATACGTATTTTTAGGAAAATTTTATGTCTGAGAAGCAAGTCGGTTTCCATGTCTATCAGGGTTGTATTGACGGAATTTTCACTTTTCAACAAATCTTAATAAATAGGCACATTTTCTTTAGACCGACAGTCTATATTGTTTTCTCTATGTGGAAGCAGTATTTGACTCAGTCGGTCGCGGAGTTATTGGGTGTGCCAGCAAAATTCATTCTAATTTTCCGATCTCTGTATTTAAACAGCTTCAGCCGAATTCATGCTTACGCCGATTTCTCGTATGAGTTCATTGCAACATGTTCGTCAGCATTGTCTGCTCTTACCTTTTCTCTGTCAACGTTTTAAGTGCTTTGAATGTGTAGATAATTCCATTCTCATGCAGGACTAGTGTAATGGACATTTGGTCACTCAGGGAACCCGCTTTACTCACAGTTTTCAGACGATGTTGCTTCGAGTGGAGGCGCAGGATCGTACGGGCAATTGTGTAAGTATATTCGGGATACATGTTGCATCTTCCTAACTTGAAACAACCGAAGAATTGGGTGCGGTAAACAGGTTTGGTTACTTGGGTGTTTGCCTCTCATCAGATGATCTTATAATGTACTGGCATTCACTAACTTGAGACATCTGTTGCGTCGACGTGTTATCTAGTAATTGTGCCTTGTTCTGGTGTACACAGCAGCGGTCCGGCTTAACTACTCAGATTCATGGCCGTTGCGCTCTGATGTGCAGTTTTTCTTTATTTGAACGTCGTTTGGTTCGTGATGTTGGTTGAATAGGAAATTATCTCGGCAGTTACGCGGTTAGGCGTAAGGTATTAGGCTCTGGGGTTGATTTTTTCAAAAGAGATACTGAATAGGACTGGATTAACTTGAATGCGTGAATGCATTTGCACATACTCACAGGACTGCCTTGTTGCGCGGTTTTCTTCGAGTCCGATAGTTGAGGCGGGGGGGGCTGCGCGCTGAAACCAAATGTTCAAGGCCCTTTTACTGCGGTACGATGATTCATACAAAATTGCGGCTTGGCTGTAACTAGATGAATAGGACTGATTGGCAAATGCCTCAGTCGAGCGACGCACGGGCTTACAATTAAATTGATTGCAATCGCAAGTGCAAGGACAATTTTGGATTTAATCAGATACCTTGGTTAGCGCACTGATTAAAAGTGGTCTGATTTTGTGACTTGCTGAGACGCGAGTCGCTGTGGTGTTCAAAATGATCAAATAAGTGACATTATTCCCGTTGAACAGGGACAATCGGCGAATGAGCTTTGGTGTGAGCGGATCTACGTCAGCCATTTGATAATGATAAAAATGGCCTTGTTGACCAGCCCAAGACCATTTTGATCATTCTCGGAGTGAGATTGAACTTGAGTCAGCACCACAGACTAAAGCCGCTAGGGTAATGGTTGGGAGGTCGGTTGAAGTTATCAGCGGATAAAATGCAAAAAAGGATGAAAACTTGAACCAGAGGGCTGGCTCATACAGTTCCATTTGGATTGCTGGATTTAGGTCAACGAAGTTATCTCATGCGATGACCAGTGACAGTGGATGGTAAGGCTCAAGTTTCACACCTTTCCTCATTTAGGTAGTTATTCAGCTTATCGCCTCGCAGAGGATCTTGCGCTTTCTCGTTCCTTTTCTTTTTAAGCGTATATTGCCGTGCAAAAGCAGCCAAAACCGGGTATAAATTTCACGGACGTAAAAAGAAGTTTATCGTGCGGGACAGAAAACAACGAGAGCACGCAAGCGCAGCATGAACGTTCATAAATCTGACCTAAGGTGAACTGAAAAGACGTCAGCTAAGCACGTCGGTCCATCTTTTAACTCCCATCTTCCCGAGACAACAACGTTTAAATAATCATGAAGTTTTATCCGATAGCCCAGAAGAATCATTCCCTTGAGATTTCGTTCGATTCAAATCCACGTTCGTGTGATAATAGTCATGATGAAACACCATATGATATCGAATTGCCGTCCCTTATCTAGTGGTTATAAATGTCCTATGTTTGACACATCGGAGGTTTTTTGTGTCTCATATTTGTGCCACAGATTCCAAGTGTTCATTGCTTTTGTTGATAAACTTTCACCGTTTTTGTCCCCTTTCTAATATATTCTGAGGATTATATGCTGAGCAGTCAATAGAGCTATAGCAACATAATCTGGTTAGATTTGGTTCTTTACATCAGTTGCTTATCGCAATTAGTGTAATAAACCCTTGCGACTACGGGTTGCTTTTTTCTCTCTTCCACACGCGCATACAGACTGAAACATCACATTCATGTATTTTATTCCAAGGTAATCAGTGCTTTGGATCATACATGCTTGTCAATTTTTGGTCTGTCTCTGTTGTTTAAGCAAAATAAGATATAGGGCAGGTGGACTATGTTTTGTTCATCATTCATTTTTGTTTTGCACAGTTAACATAAACTCACTGAAGCGAGACCTTTTTTGATTTATCATCCGAGACTGACCGCGGCGATCAGATGATTTTTGCGATTTGTTGTCAGTTTTGTTTGCGCTGTACTTTTTGGTGTGCTTCATTACCATGATCCTATTTTGGCCTTAACCCTGACGTGTATTCAATCATTGACTGTCAGCCGCTTCACTAGTTCTGCCAGTACGTTGTTCGATTTTCTTGTGCAACAAACTACCGGTCGAAAACAAATCCCAAATGCCACTTCAAAGGTTTATTATGACGTTGGTTTTGTTTCCCATTCTGTATGGATAACTTTATATTATGATTGCTTTGTTCACGGAACCTTTGTCCACACCCTTATTTGTTTATTGTTTTCATTACATTTTTGCATCGTTCTGTGTTTGGTTTTCTTGAGCCATGCCTCAACCCGGTCCGCAGTGGGTGTCTCAGACTCTGAGTCGGATGTTCGCCATAGACGCCTCTCGAAGTGTTCCCAAGTGACTTGGGTCTTAAATAACCTCTGCAGAGGACGTCCCACGCACTCTATTCTCGTGACAGAGATGGTTTTACTAAAGTGCTAGGACGAAGGTGAACGTTCAGCCCCCTCCATCGGGTTGACTGGTCATTGATAGTCAGTCTAGGCGAGTTCGCTAAACGCTGATTCCAAACCAACCACAGGCGGTTTACGATGCACACGACTGCGTGCTCACCGGTGCCCGTGATAAAGGGGCGTCCTGAACATCCAGGATATCTTACCATATCTGAATGGCTCATGAACTGAACAACTAGTCACCGGCCTCCATTGGGTAACGTGATCCTGAGATCGTCCTTCTGCCTTGTGGGTTGGACTATTTGGTCAAACACTTGGGGTTGGGTTTCCTAAGTCAACCCTCTACTTCGAATAGGGGCAAGTTCACAGAGGGCTCATGGATGGCCGTTGATGTGGGGATAGGGAATAGAAGGGCTAGCATGAGTTATGAACTTTGCACATTACAACTTTTCTTACTCCTTTTTCGCCCATCTTTTCATCCTTCACCATGATTGTGAAGGTGTACTATCTGTATTCAGATTTGTATTATATATATATATATATATATATATATATATATATATATATATATATATATAACCTTCGGGGATTTCATGGTGTCCTCGCTAGTGATGTTCATTTTGGTCGTGCACGTGTCCAGTCAACGAAGGCACAACGACCGAAAGCTCCCTCAACAAGCCCGTCCGGTCTTCGTAATTCCTGCAACCAAGAGTAGTCACAGCAACACAACCAACTGTACTACATTTCCCGACCTTCTAACTCAAATTCGAAGTTATCGTCTATTTTTCGATGTTTAATTAATTGGACATAGTTCTTTCATTGTGATACGGCACAAGGATAAATGGAAAATAACCAGAATACCTGCTTGTTTCACTGATATTTGAGTATTTAGAAGAAATTCTGGGATGACAAAGAACGGGGCTAATAGTAATTCGAGCTGGTAGGGATTCGTTGTACTCTGTGACCTGAAAAATGGCGCTCTTCCGACGTTGTAAAGATCTTGATCATACAAACATTCGACATCTTTGTCACGCAAATGGATGCTTTCCCGTCGGTCTTACAGGTTTTCAACCTACAGAATTTCCATTTTGCGTGGCCCTTTAGTTCTTTCGTGGTATACCATCTCTTCATTACAGTTAATTTCTCTTTCTCGATGTTAAAATAAATAGTATCTCGCACGTGTCATTCATTCTTTGCCTCTGAATTATCCTTCAAATGTATCCTGTGGTAGTAATTCGAATGACAACTTTGCGTTGGTAAAAATGCCATTGAAACATCCATACCAATTAAACCGGTTGGTCTTTTGCTTGTAATCTTTCCTTCCCTCTGGATCATTCCGCAATTCAGTGCATTTCGTTAGAACTACTGTTAAACTGTCAAACAGAAATGGTTTTTCTCGCTTTCGCAACGTTGGTCATTTGTAGCATCGAGAGTCAAACTTCATTAACCAGTGGTTTTTCAGTGGGAATTTGCTTATCTCGTTGTCATCACCTATCGATTATTCTCCTTTGCGGTAGTATACCGCTCCGGTGTTATAGGTCAGAACTGCCATTTCTGATCTCCCGGGGGCTATTTGGCGTGTAACTAAAATGTACCACTGCGTTGTTTGGGTCTTTGAATTTTTATTACTTTTCAGATGAGCAAACAGCTCCGAATAATTTTAGCCAAAGCGATGTAGCTGTTACTATTATTGGTATCGCTGTTACGGTTTAGAGACGAGCGGTATCTTCGGATCTGAACACAGTGTGTTACCTATCATCCCACTGGAAAGGTTGTCTTGAGCTTTGCCTTACCCCCATTGTTGCTGTATGTTGCTTCCTCGTCTCATCCTCCATTGTTATTGACCTGTTAGTTTCACTGCTAATGATGAACAAGAAGCTGACGTGTGTGTATATGCACGAAGTCAGTGCGTGCTGTCATCATTGAACAAAGTGGTCTCCAAAGGTGACCAATTCAGTTTGTGGATGGGAGAGAGTGGATAGGTATGTATGTTCATATGTGTGCTTGCATACGTACGTATAACCCCACGTCAATGGCAAATTTAAGGTAAAATTGGGCGTTTCCGTAGATGAAGTAGCTTAATCCATCCTCTACTCTCACGTCTCTATTTTTGCTCCTGAGATCACTTACCATGCAAATACGATTGCTCAGTTGCTTCTCAAAGTAACGATAAAATATTTCGTCTTTTACCCACAATTTCTCTCTAGCTTGTCAAGTATCCTCTGTTTTTGACCAATCTGATACGTCAGCAATACCATGATGTCTGGTTTTGTGACTGGGCTTTAAACTTCCTGCTATTTCTGAACAAAATTCTCTTTGTTCCGGTTAACGGAACTAGAAAATCGTTTTTTCATTTAGATAGTCTTTTCTCCTTATTATCATGTGAATATCTTTGTTGAGTTATATGTTTGCCTTGCATCTAAATGGAAGCTGAGATAATATGGGGACTTTTTTCTTTAACTATCGTTTGCGTCATGTAATGCCAGATCAAATTAGTTTCCTAGTCAACTGTAAGTAGTAGAGCATGGCCGACTCAGTTGCTACCGATATCCGTTGTTCTTTTTAATAATGTTGGTGAACTGACCTATGCAAAGGTGACGTCCGAAATCTGTGCGTTCGCAAAACGTTTGAACTTGGCGAATGTTGGAATTCACACGTTTAGGAAGTAGTTCGAAATTTGTTGGGAGTTGTCATTCTTGGGAAACTAAAAGTTAACAACCACAAGGTGCCACAAGGGATTCATCCAGCTCCAGGTAATGAATGATCTGCTTCCGTCATTACATGGAGCTATGGCACTGTTCTACCTACAAGAATTTACGAAATCGGTTATATGGGATCCTGATTATCCGACGTTATTTTCGACCTGTTCGTGGGGTATGTTCTTTATCCTTTTATCCTCCTACTGTCTACTGTGGTGGTCACATTGGACTGCTGAAATCGCCAAAGAGGTTTGTTAGTGCTTCCGTTTGGGTGCAAATAAGTGCGCCACTGATGAATTTTGGAAAGGGTGATGCAACTTAGTAGCGTTCCTATGGAGCTAAGCTAGAAGTTGATACCTTATGGTGAAAAATTTGCACTACGTTCAATGTCGTACTATTCGTACCGATGAAGTGGTCGGACTGTGAAAGTTGCCGTCGAAGCCTTCTTTGTAACTGGGCTTCCGACATGACAACCATCTGTCTTGGGAGTCGACTACTATTTGCCGGCCATGTGCTGACCGTTTCATCGGTGACGAACAGGTGTTATACCATATGGCGAAATTCAATAGGCGGTTTAGTGTTCCCCCGGTTAGCATATTAGCTAAGACGATCGACTCAAGATTCTTCCTCTCAGATTCACGTCTCAGTTTGGATATGGTGGATGAGCATTGTTTGACGATTCACGACACTTGTAGATCATTCTCATGGTTTATGAATGGTGAATTGAGCATTGTCACATCTTCAGAATGGTTTTGTAGAGCGGTATTTCTATCTCATGATGGCGTTAGTTTGAGCCACAGTGTTTCCATATATCATGACAGATGTCCATTGAGGTTTTTTCAAAATCGTCAACTATGACGAAGGCCGTGTTATTGGCAAGTGAAATAACATCTCAACGGGCCAGTCATTGTAACAAACTAGTCGACAAAAATTACGTTGTTGGGTTTACGTGATTCTTGTCAAGGGGTGATTTTATCCAATTCACATTAGCTGATTTGTCTGCGTTCGATTAAGTCCCGCATGTATAAAAACACAAAATCGTGGGCACGTTTGAAAACACGCATTCAGATTAGTATAGGAAAGGATAAGCGCTGCCAAACAAACTAGTGGTACAACTAGCTGCTACGATCACAAGTGACATGTTACCGAACTCCATGTGAAACGACGCTGCTTCTGCCAGTGTAAGTTCAGTCAGCGACAAAAATAAAAATCGAACTAATTAATTAGTATGGAGCTACCCACAAAAATAAGTAAATACCTTAGTTTGTGTTCAAAAGATATTTGTTGAACTCGCGATAGTACCCAGGGAGAGTACCATCTAATACATTCTTTGCTTATGACGGGTAAATAGCTAGCACTAAATCTAGTGACTTAAATCGGTTACCATGTTTCGTGTTCAAATCCCTTCTCGCTTATCCACACATGAACGGTATATATATATATATATATATATATATATATATATATATATATATCAGACCTCTTCCAACTTTTCTCAAATGAAGTCTAACGAAAGTGGTTATGTCCTTGGTGTCAGGTTTGCGGTCGTACGCAATTCTGGCTTGTTTCGTTCACGCGTCGGCATGGTCGGATTTATGGACATCGGGCCACAATTTTCACCCCACACCAAATTTGAAAACTCTCAAGTTACGCAGGTTCTCTCGTTGTTGTTATAATGACACTGTTACTCAATCGTGTCCCGCTGTTGTTTACCGCTCGATTATCAAAACTTAGTATATTATTCGTTGACCTTCACTGATTTACATTATGCGGTGTAGTATCGCCAGACATTTTTATTGAATGAATTTCAGCAGATTCTTGGCCCGATGCGCTTGCTGAATGCAATGCAACCAAGAATAATCAATTGTGACTGAGAAAAGATGCTCCTGGTAATGCTTCAGTTGTTGATAACTGATTAATTGATAGTTTTTTTCTCTGCAACAAAGTATAATTTACTCTGAAATTTACTCTTTTTTATTTTTTTCAACCACGGAGTTACTTTTTAGGTGACTGAAATGAACGGTTTTATGATAGTAAAGAAACTGGATCCCTTGTTCTCGTGCTTAAGGTTAAGCATGCCGATCTTCTCCATGAGCGTTATTTTTTGGATGAGTTTTTCTGTGCAGTTCTTTTGATTTTTAATGAAACATTCAGTGTGGCGATCTTCGTCGCTACATTAAGGATGATAAACATGCCAGCATAATTTTTTTCCACGGAGCGCACTTGAACCACTTTTCAGACACATCCGTTTAGCATTTTTATTGCCTGCTTACAGCTGGTTGCCACAAAAAACATGTGCGTATTACGCAAGAATCGCTAAAACTTGTGTGGCTACCTCACGCGTTCAGTTTTCGAGCCCTCTGTTTTCTGGCTTGTTGTACTTGTGTTCTCTGTCAGATAACTAGTATTACGACAAAGCTTTTGATCAACAATCACTGACCATCATGGCCTTGTTCTCCACTCAGCCATCATCGTCACTTTGAACTCTACATTTGCTGAATTAACTTTGGTAAACTGTTGCCTACACAGTTGACCTGCAGAAACATCGTCTACACATCATCGTTTACAGTACACGACACTACTCATCCGTGAGTCTGCTTCCTTGGTCCTATCAGGCACAGTACGAAGTCCCGTGAATGTACCATGAGGTTCATCACAGTGCTTTTCTGTTTTTTGCTAATTCAGACTATTTTTTACTTCTGTTATCATATTCTTCATGTTGCTCAATCGTATCTTATTGGCGTCAGTTGCTAGTGTCACTTTCTGTAACGTCTAAAAAACCTAACTGACCTTGGTTTGGTCTCCGGTGCATAAATATCGCACTTGGAGCATCTTACGGTGCCGATCGTTTGAACACTGGGGATTAAAAATCAAAAAATCACCCAAGTCACGTTTTCTTGCGCGCTTACCAGGGCCAATAATAGGCAATTATTGGTTAGTCGCAACCTCACATTCTTAAGTTGTAGGCGGTATGAGCCAGTGAGCACTTAGGTAATGGCATTACCGTCGCTTTCATCCATTTCAGCTGGTAGTATATCAGAATAACTGTACTTTATTCACGTGAGTTAGGCAATGCGGATGTCGTAGAAATAACGCTGTTGTTTTATTCAGGCTGAAAATTTCAGCTTTACATCGGTCCTCGTTCACGATCGAGAAACATGACCAGTAAAATTGATAGAGAGAGGTGGAAAATACTGATGTCGACGTTTCGATTTGTTCGCAACACTCCAACAGTCACCAGTGCTCATGGCAGTTGTGGCTCACTGGCTGTGTTCGTCGCATACTTCGTTTTTTAGGATCGGAAGTTTTTGATGTGGTACTATTCTCTGCATCTGACTTATTGGGACCCTGCCTAGTTCCTTGTCACTTCAAGTTTCGGTGCACGGCTTACCGGTAACATTCTGTTTAACCTCAAGCACTTTTACCCTTATTTTAGAAACATCAGAGTATCGTGTTCGTGTGACCGCATGGTTTTTAATAAAACTGGTTTCCACGGTAGAATACATTGTGCTTGATCAAATGCACCTCTTACTGTCCGAAATGCTCACTGAGAGTTTAGTTTTCTTTCATAGAATTCAAGTCGCTCACATTTTACCCGATGTTTTGTTCCTTCTATGGTATGCACACAGAAGTTTGCCGAAAGGAATGCAATCCGAATGAGTCACATACATTCCAATGGGTTTTGATCAGTCTTGTTTCTACTTCCCTTACGTAAACCTCCCCTCGTTTCAGGTCGCCGACCGTATTTTAGCGGAAGAAGTGGAAGAAAGTTCGATAAACGGACCCACAAATGGGGCTGGTGATACGAAAACCTGGGAGCCAAGATTGACTGAACCGCTAGACTTGTTGCTACCCCTGTTACTTCCTGAGGACTCGTATCCGTCAGATAACCCAGTCCCGGTTGATTCGGCGGTCGACGTACCTACCAGTTTGGACAGTGGAATATCAAGTCGCCCCAGTTCAGCTAAGGAATCAAGGGACATCATCGATCCTGTTAAAAATCGTGAGCCGTTAGAGTCGTTGATCACAGTGGATTCAATTCGGCAGTTTCTCGCACCGGTGATTGACTTTGGCTGGTGTCGCCTGTCTGTCCGTCCAATCATTGGACTGATGCAATCGAGTCCCAACAAGATTCCTGTTCCTACAATCGGAGGAGAGGGCACATCTGATGAGATTTCTTCGTCTGCTGCCACATCCAATTTGGTTAGCTGGAGTGTTTACTTGGTTGGAACCGGAACGCCCATTGCACCCACTAGTCCAGTTGCTTCACAGGCGACTACTATCCAAACAGATGCCGGGTTCACATCCTCGGATCCCCCCAAACGAAATCTATCCGAGCAATTTATCACAGACGTGCCGGACAAATGTACCCGACGCAATGTTGCAGTCTTATTTTGTGATTCAGTAAGTGAATTGATCGGTTTTCCTTCACAGTTTCTCAAGGGCGACCCGAGATTGATTTCAGTTTCAATCTCTTCAGCCATTGCCCCTGCAGGAATGTTTTCTTGTTTACCACCTGGCAAACAAAAACACCACTCTGCCACTTTGATCATATTGCCTAAAGCCTCCAGCTATGTCGTTGGAGGATCTCGTGGACCACAAAACGGTAATTTGACTCGAACTGCCCGGGGCATTCTATCACCTCGGATTTTCATACCTTTTCTACAGGTCATGAATTAACCGCTGATTCATCTTTCAGCTATATCCTGTCTAAGAGAGCAGCATACATCGGAGGTGTTTTTATGGGTATGCATTCTCCGTGCCATAACCACCTTAACCTATACCAGATTGCTATCATACGACTTAGTGCCCTACACCTAGCTTCGCCATTACTAATGCAACATTTCCACCATAATCTAGCCATACTATGAAAACACCTGTGTTCCAGTCAACAATCTTCGCTTATCCTCAATTCTCAGTGGGCCAAACTTGTTTGCTATCTAGCAGGAAGAGTTATTCCTGACAGAAATCCACCAATGGCATTGGATGTATATACCAGTTGCTCTCTATATTTCTATTTATATTCATATGCCAACCTTTGTGGTAATCCGGGTAGTTGTTATAGGTTATCGTTATAAATGGATTTTTTGTAATTTCCTCTCCATGAATTAAATCACTACAGGACTCATTTTAATATCATCGGTTGTGCCGTTTCTGACCACCTTCGGGCATCTTTCGTGCAACATTTGTTACCTATTGGGTTCTGTTGTGAGATATTGCACCATGCGATTATTATGAACCATAGCGGCCATAGTAATAATCTCTACAGTATTCTATTAATTATATGACTACGTATGAATATGTTCCCCTATTCTACTTCCTACTTCACTTCGCTCTATTTTTTTCAACCATGAAGCGGTCTTCGAGCTGTTTGTTTTGATCATAGCTGGATGCACTGGTTTTGTATGGCTTGTTTTTCCACGTTAAGCGAATGGCATCACAATGATCATCATCCACCGATGCCAACTTCAAACGAATCTAATTAGTATCCTGACTAGCCACAATGGCATAATTCCTTCTTCGGACCACACAAGAAACCACAGTTTTTTGTATCTCGGTGGATTTGTCTGCTAGTGACGATAATCGAAAGTCAGGAAGTAGGTCGATCGCTTTGGGTAACTTCACTTCAATTAGCTGTCTGCAGTATTGGGACCTTAAATCATGTGGACTGCCAACCTGCTCCAGTCAGGGCTCTCATAATAAATGCTGTTTCTCCTGAACACAGAAGAAGAAGCAGTTTGTGGTAGGGTTCTGCACTTGTTAACAGGAGTCCACTGGAGCGTCGTTCTCTCTTTCTCATATCTGATTATGGGCTCGCTGATTACAACCGGAAACGAATTCTGCTTTATCCTTACTGCGTTAAAAGGTAATTTTAACCCCCAGGTTGGGTACTTATCGGAAACAAAACGGGACATTGAATGCCAATCTACCATTCCAGCCAATTGTACAGACTACGATGATCGCTTCATTCAGGTTTGTTCCGACTACACCCTGTTTCTGACAAACATAAACTTGTCCCAAAAGTGACATCGGTTTATCTGGCACCCTCCTTAGCCTGCATAGCATTGGACTAAAATCGACCACATTGTCGTTTGTCATCGGTGGCGTGGATCAGTCGATGATCTTAGATCGTTCGGCTCTCCACTTGTAGACCAAGATCATTTTTTGGTTCAAGGCCGCCTTTTAGTGCTTATTCTGTATCATTTCAACCCGAAAGTCACACTTCACAAAGAATTGTTTCCTTGTGGTACTCGCCGATCTGTGTTCCAGACGAAGATTTTAAAGCGGCTATCGTCGCAACGAATTGTACAGGATCCGAGTAAATGCTGCACTGCGGCTACTTCCATGTAGGACTCCTTGTCAAAAACAGTCGATATCCACGACCTCGGGCACTTTGTTAGATACTGCCAAATCAATACTTCTGGAACATCTATAGTGTTGGTTAGAGCGCCCTAGGGAATCACTTGTTTGGGCTAATTTTACATGTAAATGAAACACTTCAGGCGAACCCAAATCCGTCGTGAGTGACGGAAGTTATCTGAAAGATGGGTTTTCATGAAAGGTACAAATAAACTTGCCCAGACGGTTTGCCTTCGTCCTACTTCAAGGATGGTAGCGAAGTTTCAAGATTAGAGATAACGGAACTCCTAGGCTGGATCTGCACAGAGGGAGCATAGTCCTAACGACTGGTCTAAGTCGGTACTTTTACCGATTTAGACGAAACGCAGTAGATCTTATTTCTCGTTAAAAACATTGTGAAATAAATTATAATAATCATATAATATATAATTTATAATAATATACAATAAAATATAATAATACTATAATAATAATAGTAATACTAATGAGTATTAAACCCCATGGTCCAAAGGGCGTAATTTTAAACAGGAATGTGGCGGAACAATCACATGTGAGCCAGTTCATTGATCCTGTTTTTGAACAATAAAAGATTGTAAGTGGTTGGGAAGACGGAAATTGGGAGGATAATACACGTTTTTGTTTTCCGAGGAAAAGTCGACTAACACCTAGTAGCGTGTACTTCGTGAGAGTGACTAGCTGCCTGGATGGGGATGGGTAGGAGGTTACTGAAACAAATTTTTGAAAACAAAATCCAAAGTAATGTCGACTCAAATCGAGTGCTAATCAAGCAGTCGACGCTGAGGGGTCGGCGGGATAGTAGGTGTTAAGGTATGGACTTCGGTCATCCGATGACCTTTTGTTAAACCCTGTCAAAAAGAAAAAAAAATTTATATGAGGCCCCTTCCCGCACGTGAATGAGTGTTCTAATGCGGAATGAATTTGAGCTTCGTAGGACAAATAAGGGGAATGAAACAAAATCGTCTGGTGCGAACCAGAAAACCACCTTTGCAGGAAGAGCGAGAAACAATCTTAGGCATGAATTTGGACCAGCTCAATGAAGAGCTGTTGGGTAAATCGGGAAAGATGATGTCTATGGATTTCAAATTAACTAAGTCAAAAAACAAAAGTGGGAAAAACGAATGGTGTCCCAAGGATATTGAAAGAATCGAGGTTTTAGGAGCACAATGTGCTATTTGGTTGTTGAAGTCCTTGGAGATGCGTTGAAGATAGATGCTTAAGATGCACTGATTGCACAACGGTCATGATGATATTGCTGTTTCCTGGGTGATGAGTATGGTAAGAGGTAGAACAATGAAGAGTAGCGTCATCGATGAGGAAACAGACTTATTTTACTTTTGGTGGTTGAATGTCGTCAGTGAGATACGGGGACGGAGTAGGTCGGGGTACTTAGCCTTGTAGAATGCCAGGATTTCCCGAAAATTCCCTTGACCGGGCCACATCAGATTGGACGAAATGGGTTCGCTTGGTGACGAAATTCGAAGTCTACGATACTTTTCATTTCACAGCCATGGCCCACACCTGATATAATAGAGTTGGAGAAAACCTAATTTTTTCAACCCATTATTATTCTGCAAGTATATTCGATATTGGTAATTTGCGTGGTAAATTCCGTGATCTAGTAATCCATGATGCTGGCAATCTGTTGTTTTTCTCAGAATACCAGCAATTATTTGGTATGGAATCAGCTCCAGCCATAATCCTGTGTCCGTGCTATACATTGAATCGGCTCAGTTCTCACGATGATTGCGACAGCCTGAATATCCCTGTCGCGCTTTGCCATTTTTAATGATTCTCTTTACTTTCCAATTTTTTTTTATCTGAAAGTGCCTGTTTTGAAGTGTGTGTGTGTGTGTGTGACAACTTGGATATCCAGTAGGTACACATGTCCTTAATACGTTTTAGCGCCGTGTTTTGTGGGATTTAGGCTTCCGTACGATTTTCCTGGTTTTCTTATTTTCGACTTAACATGAACAGCTCCTAGAACTGTTTCTCATTACTCTTCAGCCTTCCCATTGAGAACCTACTTGGAATTCAAAAGAATGATATAATCAATCGACCAGTACTGTATCTCGCAAAAAACGATGTTAGCTGCTCAGATAAGTTGAGTCGGTTGATCTTACAGTTCCGCATGAAGCAAACCTAATGCGTCATTGGGGATGGAGGTTTTCTGTTCATTCTTCGGTTTTGCGTCCCCAGGGCAATTCAGTAAAAATTTGTTCAAACAGCGGTGAACATCCTCATTCGGCTAACCGAAATCCCATTCTTATGTAGCCACCAGACGAGGTTTCGCGCTTGCAGAAGCCACGTATTGATCGTTTCCGGGCTGTCATTCGCTTGACGAGTGCCGCGTGCAGGCGGCTCGTGTAGGCTGCCTTATAGTCATCCTAATATGAGCCGAACACCAATTTGTTTGCTTTTCTTTTTAGTCGCAGCTCATACCAGTTCTAGCTGTCGTGCTGTCTTTTTAGCCACTCTTAATTCATTATTCTCCACTAATTTCATCTGAATATTCTACTTCTTATTTGAGGTAGAATGTCCGTGACAGTTGGACCGTTCATTGATTCCGTACCTGTCCGCCACTTTAGCTATTCAAATCGGATGCGAACCGGCACATCATTCTCCTTTTCGATTCAGTCGTTTCCGACACGTTAACCTTTGTAGTAATGAATTCGTTTGCCTATCTTATTATTTTCAGGAACACTCGACTTTCCGGGATGCAACGAGCTGCATGGGTTCAAAACTAAATTCACCACCGGAGAGGACGGAGGCTAGGAGTGAGGTTGTAAACGATACTTGTCAGTCAACGTCCACCACTGTGGATTGTATCGATCAACTGGTTTGGTGTCAAAAACATCGCCCTCTCACCGTAGTTGTTCCCAAAATTGGTGCCAGTATAGGTTTAAGCATCGTGGCAGCTCGGGTGAGTGCAAACTTGTTGTACTTAATATTGGTTAATGGTAAAAGAATGATAGTAGCATTGATGGCGGTAGTATGATTCCCAATTGCAATCTCAACCGCCAACCACATCCGTCTTGGTTCGAATCCGATTCCATTCCTTTCTTTCCTATCTCATTCTTTGTTCTCTCATTACATTATAACAGTTGACCTTAATGGGTCTAAATGGTTGCTTCATCAGACAGAAAACGTGAAAGCTAACCTAACGGTCAATCTCGCATAGAAGTGAGACATTGCAAACCGACGTAATAGGTAAGGTTATTGGGTCTGTCAAAGCATGTCAGTAATTAAAGTCGAAGCAACTTAGTGGAAGTCTGATAGTTTTATAAATTGAAGTAAACTGCAATTAATTTGAAGATTATTTGTCTAATGATGCAATTTAGCTGAAAATACCTATCATCAAAAATTTGAAATGACTTGAGAAATGTAACACTTGGTCGCACTTGTCAGTGTACATCATTTGACGCGAATTCGGGGACCGGTCACGCAAACCTAAAATTGCTATTGGGCGTAGCCAGAAGTCTCCATGTGCCAAACTGGCGCTATGGCTAACTTGTTAGCCTTCACCAACGAATCGTCATTTTGCTGGTGATATCGGTGGTAGTACTCATACCAGGATGATTCTAACCTACCACACTACCTAGTAATGTGAAATGGATCCTTTACGATACAAAGCTTTTAGTTTCTGTTCACTATGTGCAGCCATTAACTATGCACTGGCGTACTCTGGTTTTAGCTGCTGCTCCATTTTATCGTTTACTGAAAAGGTAATAGTCCGATTAACAGCAAAAATTCAATTGCGGAATAGTAAGTGGACGAACTACATAGTAATGAGAATAGTTGGAATGCAAGAACACAAGTGACTGGTGTTAAACCGTTTCACTTGTTGCGTCCAAGCACTGATAGGGGGAGTCTCGTCCATTCGAACCAGGTAATGCAACTGAATTTAAACTTTTGAATTTATGAAATATTTTCGCCACGTCATCAACTTGAAACCTTAACCCATCTTTCATTCATAATCTGCCTCGGAGAACAACGCTTACCAAGACGGAAATTCGTATTACGTGCCCTAACCATTTTTACTTCCTCTTATTATTCAAGAGCCGTGGCCAAGTATCCTACTGCTAGCCTCACAGTCCCATATTCTATCAATAATATGAAGATACTGGCATTTCCCGTCGCTTATCTTCGTGTATCTTCTGTCATCAGCAACCTTTTCTGAGCCGTGTGTGAGCACCTCAATTTTCGATCGATATCATGACCATAACAATTTTTCTGTATCCGAAATCCACCAGTTTTATGATTCAACACATGGACTCTTCATGTGTTCGCTTCTAGTAGTCTTGACACTTCGTTGCCTGCATATAGTGTGTTCTAAAGCACTCGAAATATTTTTCTCATCCATCGTCCATTTCATTCGAATATCATTCCGCCACTCGCCGTCAACTCACTCTACCCCGTCTTTTCCGTCTTTATTACTTGAGTAACGGAAACATTTTATTAAATTAACTCAATTTCTCTTCTGGCTCTATGTATGCAATTTTTTCTACGATCACCAGGTGCTTCGATTCGGTCTATGTGATCGAAACTGTTTCTGGCCCATTTTATTTTATCGATGACGGTATTTTCCCAATTGCTGCCGTGTCCTGTACACTCCTGGTGTCCAACCATCTGTCATTTTGAACGAACCGCTTTGCTCACTTGATTTTGTTTCTATCCTCTTTTATTTGGCTGCGCGTTTGCATGCGGAATCAGCCTCATTGCAGGGTCACTTTGAAAGCTGACCACCTGCACCCCAATTCGGATGATGTTTTAGGAGCGTGGGAATGTGGGGTGGAGAATACTCCTTTGCCTGCGTTTCTGTATTCTATCCTTTTTTATTGTATTCGAATGGTCTACAACTGTCTGATTAACTGATTGGAGATATACGTGTGGACAAAAACCAACGGCCTCTCACTTCGTCCATATTCCTAGGGCAGTTGTGTTCAGGACAGTCGTTTGTTTACGATCCCTATGATGGTCATTCGGGGACAAGTCCAGAAGTAGACAGCAGCCTGCTTACGTCAGTTCTCTGTTTTTGTGTATGAAATAGTTGTAAAACAACATTCACGATGGCCTTGAAGATTGGTCCACTGCGTCTATTTCACCCTACATCTTGTCTCTGTCTCTCGGTTCGCGGGCCGGAGTGGTGCTCGATCCTCTCTCCTTATTCCTTTAAAAGTGGGTCTTTTTCCGTTCGATTCCATGTAGTCGTTTTTGTAATTGTATGCTAGCCCACGCTCAAGGAAATAGCTGATAATTGTGGGTCTGCCATAGTTAACCAAACTATCATTATTCTGCTATTTCGAGTTGGTTGACCGTTGTATTTGCACGTGATTGCCCGAAAATAAGTTCAGTCACTCGGTTTCCATTGGTCGTGCCATTATTGCTGCTTCATCCAACTTTTTTTTCCGGAGAGCGAATGAAACTTGAACGATTAGGAGAACTGCTAATCTTGTTTTAATTTCGATAAACACAAAACAGCGTGTGTTCCCATTGAGTAGCAATATATGTTATACTAATGGGGAGTGACTCATCGTAGACAGTTGAGGTCATTCTATCAGCAGGATTGATAAACATCTGTTTTGTAGCGAATCGCGTTGTTCGAAATCCCTCGGTCTATAGCAGTCCGAAATGCTATTGATCGGTTCGCTTTACTGATGAACCGCAATATCACACTTATTGCCATTTGGTGTGGTGATATAATAACGCGTTTTTGAAACACATAACTGACGCTGAATGAAATATCAAATGGATGGCACGTTCTGATAGCCGATCTCTCTTTGGGACCACTTGTTGACGGGCAGTGGATCAGTCGTATTGGTTAGTTGAAGCATATACACGGTGCTGAGTCATGTCTTTATATGGCTCTTCAATCTTCCTCGTTCATCTAGTATGGTAATCGTTAATTTGTTTACAGTACGGAACTTTCTGGATAACTAGTTCCTTAACATTTTCATATTGATCCTCGTCAGAACGGTTTTGTACTCCCTGTTCGCTCACTTTGTGCTCACCGTTTGTTCCGCTGCTGGAGCTATCCACATGCATTCGAATTACCTCTAGTGCAAGGACAGTGTTTTTACGTTTTCTATCTACCTCATTCAATTTGCTCTGTCTGTCATCTTCTACTTTGTCACTTTGGTTATGAAGGATCGCATTCTTGACGTCTTTGTTTTTCTTAATTATTTCGGGCTTTCTATGTCTGCTTTTCTCATGCGGGGAAAACTTGATCCTGCGCATTTGTTTCTTCTGCAGACGCATTCCGTCTGTTTTGCCTTTTGTTTGCGTGGGTATTTTTCACTCATCTCGAGAAAACCTAAACTGAATTGTACTCATGTTTCTGCAGACTTTGTAACTGTACTTCGCTGCTGCTAAGCGTTGACATCTCAGGTAGAGCTGTTACTTACTATTTCTCTGTATGGCGTGCTACTGACCCTTAAAACTCATTTCCTAGGGAAGCTTTTATTTATCACGCATTACTTATTTCTTGTCGGTTGACTTCGTAGTAGCTGAATAAGCAGTGTAAGTCGTTGGCACGGGATTTTATGGGTAATTTGTTTGCAAAGGTTATTACTTGTCTGTATCGTTTTCTCATGGGAAATAGCTCATCATGCAATGCCATCGCTCAAGGCATGATGAAAACCACAGACGCTTCATACCGCTACCTCCTCTTTGTTGGTAGTCGCCAGTTGTGTGTGTCTGTCGTATGCTACCTGGGATGCGAACTTACAGGTTGAACGTTATAATCACGGGTTCTTTTCCCTGTTTGGCGCAGTGGGCAAACATTGATGATGATTCCCGTCGAGCATGAAGCAACTGTACATAATATCATCATAGGTTGAGCATTAATACTGCATTATGAATCATTTCTCGAACTCATTTAGTGTATTGTTTCCGAATACATTCCTTCAAACTCTTGCTCCACATTTCTGTCTTGCCTTACCAGATGGAAGTCTCAAAGCTTTTTGCTGAAAATCGATACTCCTCATTTGTCGACATTGCAAACTGCAACATGGAGATAAACTAATCAATAATCACTGCTGTTTGCGCACTAGGTTATTTGTTTTGGCCAATTATTGTACTTCCCCTTGTAGGTAAAGCTTTTTGTTATCCTCTGATGTACAAATTGGTTTTCTTGCATTCAAACTGAATTCTGACATATTTTGGTGGAATTGCCCAGCTAATTTGGTAAAAAATTGTTTGTCTTCGATTTGCTTGGACGTGTTTCATTTGATGGTTTACTTTCACTCGGTTGCAAACAGTTACTGAGCGAACCCTCCGCATAATCCAGTGGAGATTACACTCCGTTAGACATCATTTTGACTTTATTCATTTTGATTGTTAAATTTCATTTCTTACTTCACATATCCGGCCAGTGCAACGGTTATCTTGATATGTAGTGTATTTACACCTAAGCCACACTCACACACACACACACACACACCGCTCAGTCTCTGTGGTGTAATCACAGATTATCCCAGTGGCTTTTCCAGAATATACCACGACCGCCATTTGTAGGTTTGTTTTATTCGAGAAAGCGATGATACCCATCCCCGTTAGAATGACGCAGTAGGGAACAAAATTCTATGTTGTCCAAAAGAATGGGGCGTATGGTTTTGCTGCTAGTTTTGGTAATAGGCGCACGTCAAGTCACGATCAGAAATCTGTTTGGGTAAAATTTCTGTTGTCTTTAGTGCCATCACAAACTTGTTTACACTTTTGGCAGAGAAATAAGCGGGGCAAGTGGTAAAGAACCGAAGTAAATAAACGATGCAAAGTGATGTAAATGATCTAGCCAGTTGAATAGTTGTGGTTCGGTTGCATATTTACTCCCGAAGGATGCGGTTAGCTATTTCGGCGGACAGTAGATGGTGATCATTATGGCTTTATTCAATTCATAAATTTTCTTTTTCTAAGGGTAACGAGTAGTTCATGTTATTTTTGTTTTCATTTGGTCCTCAGTCATCTGCGATTCATTCTAAAGTGCTGCTTATTCTAATGGTTCTCACTAACACATTAACCGCACTGGGTTGCTTTTGTAATAGAAGGCTAAGTAGATTCAGGTTTAGTCCATAATGCATTCCTTCCCTAATGGTCCAATGAAATGCCTAAAATGTTATCCCATCACAGTTGGAAGCAAGTGCTAGCTTGCTGAAGCTAAGCATGTGTATTTATTCCACGGTTCGGGTGCATGATTGGATCTCGTGGTCAGTGAAGCAAGTTTCTTTGAGTAAGAGTCTCACTGAAGTCCCCAAGTAATTGGATCTTGCACATTTCACTGCTGTTTTCTTCTCGGCTTCATTCCTCACTTCACTCCTGTCACAACGAGAATGCAGCTTGACGTGGTGTGACGGCTTGCGTGCCTCTATGGTCCAATGAGCTATACACGATGGCTTATCTCAAGCCGAAGATCCAATCATGCCTGAAATGTCAATGGGTAGAGGCCTGACAAAGTAGTCTCCTGGTCGTCCAAGTTCGGGGTTGATCTGAGTTAGCAGCTTAGTCGGAAAAATGGGTGGAGGACTAATTGATCCAAGTAGATGGGCTCCCACTCAGCTATTCCCTGCCGCCTTGCGGCCAGGTTCTTGTCAGAACCAAAGGCTTTAGTTGAGAACCCTAATCGTTCTTCTGCTTAGCGGCTGGACTCCCTAGCAGTACCCGCCCATCAATCACCATGAGTTATACGCCTACAAATAATTCCATACTGCATCGGTCGTCGCGCAGGGTAATCAGGACCGCGCTGCCCATTCCATCGAGCGCAGGTCGGGTGGGTAGTGATAAGTATGCTACTGCTCAGAGTTCCCTCTCTTCTGTTCAACCTGTCTCCTCTGTCTCCAACCCAATCTGTTTGCCCATTCTGCTTACCCATAGTATTTCCATTGATAACACGCCCGATACTCGCAACGGTTTATTGTCAAGTAATCTATAAGGTGGTTTTCAATCTGTTAGCCCACATTTTCTCAAGCCTCGTCAGCCTCAGAATCTGGGTTCCTTCAATGTGCGCACTTTGATGCAGCCTGGCCAACAGGTGTGTTTGGCTCTGACAGTGGACTCACTTTCGATTGATGCCTGCTGTGTGAGTGAAACACGAATTCAGGATTCAATTACCTGCGCCGAACGTCTCGTCAAGATATTTTCTTCGCACTTCAGGAGACGAAGCAGCTCAAGCTGTGGGTCAACGTGGTGTAGGAATAGTCTTGAGTGCGAAGGTTGAAACAGCCCTTCTAGACTGGATCCCAGTCAACAGTCGCTTGTGTGCCATGAGACTGCAGGGATCAGTCTGCGTCCGAAAGGATAGTAGTGTTAAGCGCAGTTTATTTGTCATCTCGGCATACGCTCCAACAGACTGCAGCACTGATATGGAGAAAGACGAGTTTAACGATAACCTCGTCACTCTTTTTCGGAAGATCAAACGCTCTGACATTGTGGTGGTAGCAGGTGACTTTAATGCACAAGTTGGAAAACTGAGTGCATCGGAGTCCTGTTTAGGCGGGCGATGCCCCTTGCGTGCACAGCGAACAGACAACGGGGAAAGACTTCTTCGATTTTGTGTAAACAATCAGTACTTGACTCGACAGGTACTTTGAGTCAGATTGACCATATCGCAATTATCTACCGTTGGCGCGGTTCTGTCGAGAACTGTAGATCATACTGGAACACGTATGTCGAATCGAACCGTGCGTTAGTTTTAATGCGACTTTTGCTGCAGCTGAATGGCCATCGGCGCAGGCCACAAACCCGATTGGCTGTC